>BOPM01001316.1:38922-58905 GCA_022179025.1 Porites australiensis
AGGATAGCCGGACTACTAGCGTGTTAAGATGTCATTTTAGTTCAAGAATAAATTAAAACCCGATCAGTTTTGGAATGAAACCAAGTTAAGAAATGTGGTTGCATTATTATTATTTTTTTACAAAGTTTGTTAAGTCCTGTGTACGCGGCTACCAACTCCAATTCTTACATTTTCGGCCTTTAGTCTGATAACGTCGACACCCAAACACCTGCGAAAACGCGAATTTATTCTCCGAATATCAAAATTCCCTTCCTTTTAGGAATATTTTGTGATTCATTTTGGTATTTTAGGACAAGTGATTTGCCATATTTAAGAACATTTTCCCCAGTGAGGGCCGAGTTTGAATTTACAATAAGGGGAAGTCCATTTACATGAATACATTTACAATTTGAATACAAAGAGTAGTCCCAAATCATGCTAAGATAAGCAGAATAATTTTTTACCTTTTATGGTTTCATTATCCTTTGTGGACTGTAAGTATGGTATATGGCTTAATTGACAAGGGGATCTTTAAAGGGGAAGTAGACAGAAAATCGAATGTCTGGGTCTAGACATATCGACTCTATCGTCTTATTACGAAGGCGGAAGGAGAAATCCCTAACCCAAGTAATAAATATTCCTTTTTTCTCTCGTTTTTCTGAAATGTACTTACGAGGATTAATTCACAAATTTCCAACGCTAGCGGTTTTATGGTGTCAGGCTTATTTTTAGGAGAGATTTCGTGAAATTCCTAGCATTTTTACTAACGATATACCCTCCCTACGCAGTGATATAAATGCGTTTAATAAACATCCTATTCTACTTCGCTGTCAAAACTTGCTTTATCACAACAATCAACACCCCAGTTTTATTGTAACAATAAACCGGGGAAAATTAAATATTGTTTTAAGGTTAAACGTGTTTATCAGGGATTAACGAAGGTGAGTCAATGTTGTTCAGTCGAAAACTTTTTCCATCTTCCCATAGTAACTTAAGACAATATCTGAGACAAACATGCAGATGAAAGAAAAAGGTTTACAAATTCATTTTGCAAAAAAACTAGATCAAGAGTCAATAAAAAAATCATGTCAAATTAAACCTATCGTGACAAACTCAAACTTGAGCGTGACCTGCGTGGTGTGCATGCCACACTCTTGTCGTTGACGAACACTGCGAAAGTCAGTCCTCTACGCTTACTCTTTACGATTGGTGATTTCTACTCGAACTCTACTCAAACTGCTGTCTATCCCGAAACTTGGTTAGGAATAAATCGTGCAACAATTTCGTATTGTAGCGTTCTTGGGAGCTCTATTTGCCGTGATTCACTCGTGATCATTTAGTAATGTGACGAGTCTCCTTTGACTTTGGAGGTAGTCCATTAAGTTCAATTTGATCACGCGAGTTCCCCTCCATCTGATTTAATGACCTCCATGATCCAAAGGTGGATAAATTTATCGCTTAGCAATGTATAAGTGTCCTTTCACTGAATCAGAGGGGTGCTGTTCAGAGAACTTGCATTGTTTTTCTGTAAGTTCTCCTCACCCTTAGGACGTTCCGTACTTACTTTTTATAATTCAACCTCTTCCGGTTAATTTCTCATCACGACACAAAGTTCACAGTATTGTGCAATAATGCACGCTATTTTTGTTTACTTTTTTCCATCTCCCACGCAAAACACGAGAATGTCAATCTTTTCACAAAACTCCTTATGTTCAAGTTATATTTTTTAAAATGAGCTAAAAATAATCATTAAGTTTGCGGGGGCACGTGGCTTAAAACTAAAATAGCTGCTTCGTTACTAATTTTGTCTGAAATATGTTTCCACCCTGTTACTACCATCTCAATTTAATAATTTGATAAGTATTGCGAAAAATTTGACAACAATTCTTCATTGACGGTTTTATATCAAAATATGAAACGGCATCATGATAAAACTGAAAGTTCGTTTGGTTACAAATAAGGGTTTAAAAATATAAAATTAAAACAATAGAATAGATTGTGCTTGGTGTAGGTGACCAGTTATATATATCGACGAGCTTCGTCACGTTTATTTATTCGTAGAGGAGACAATGTTCTCCTTCTGTGTATTCGTCACGGTTGCTGCGTAGACAAAACGGAGGTAATTTCCCTTAATTTTGGATTTATGCATTTGACCTTTTTTTTTAAATTTTCAATGCAAACAGTATGGTTTCATCGTCTTTTGTCATGATATGTAGCAGGATCTTTAAAGGGGAAGGAGACAGCATTTCGCTCAACACTCTGTCTGTCTCTTAGCCTGAGATGATGCCCTCTCCCTATTATCCCTTTATAAGAAGCAGAAAAAAAAAAAGTAATAACGCCTGATCTAAGGTTATCTGTCTCTAGACACTCAGCTTTTCAGGGGCTATTGTCATGAGGACATTAATGTTGTTTAGGTCAATTCTGTGCTGAAGTGACTAATTAGGGGCCGACCATTGACTTTTGAGGGAGTGGGGGGGCGGGGTATGGGAGGGTATGGGTGATTTCAGAAGAAAAAATGCTACACTGAAAAACCCTCTTTCATGGCGTATAATGCTGGAAGAGAAATCTTACACCGTTGTATGTCAGAAAAAAGTTCTACCACCAGAGGTTTGCCAAAACATTCTTACCCGAACCAAATCACCCATACCCCCTCAAAAGTTAAATTTATCAGGTAGCACTAACCATAACAATTTTTCTCTGTGAATTTTGCAGGCATGCTGGAATGGCATTAAAACTTGAAAAACTTTTTTCAAGTTTCAATCCATGGCAGTCCAATTCATTTTGTTTAATTTTGCCAATTACTCGCCCTCAATCGCTATGGAACTTAAAGTAAGCAAAGAAATTACACGTAAATGACAAAGTCAGAGATTCGAGACAAACAAATATGTCTCCTGAGCATTAATATTATTTTTAAAGTTGCAAATAGCAGAGATAAGCTTTGAAAAACTGTTAGGCTGAACAGTTTTCAAAAACCCTCATTTCAATCCGTTTCAATCTTCTTTAGTTTTGCCCATCCGTGGCATCTGTTGAATCTGTTGTGTTATTTTAACCCGGCTTCCGTTAATGTTTTAAGCGGTTATTTTTATGTTTCTCTTGGATTTAACGGGCATTTTGTAATTACCTAATTTGGCTGAATTTCGTGACACAGCTCCTTTAAGGCCTAAATATAGTCTTAAAAAACAAACCATGACCATTAATATTAACTGGAATTCAATTGATGCGAAAAAAATTAAGTTTTTTAAAAAGATAGCAACTTGCGTGTCATAGCCCCATTAACTAAATCTCCTTTGACACAAAGGCGGGAGAAGAAATCTTTACAAGCTCGGCTCAGTAACAAATATTCTTTTTTTCTCTCATTTGTTTTTAAACCCTTCCCACGTGCGTAAAATCAAAAACTTCCTGCCCTAATAGTTTAATCTGGTTAGGCTTATTTTTAGGGGAGATTACGTGGAATTCCTATCATTTTTGTTCACGACTATCAAACTCATTGGTAATATGCGTTAAACATCCGATTCACGCTGCTTTCAAAACTTGTTTTATCACAGCAATCAACACTTAGCTTGTATTGTAACAGTAAACCGGGAGCAAATTATTTTTTATGTTTTCTTTATGTTTTGTTTTTGTTTTGACTCAATGGTTTATCAGGGACAAAAAGCCGAGTTTTGAAAATTGACGTTGTAATTATACTATCTTCCAAAACTAAATCAAAAGTAAAAACGTCTAGGACAAAAAGGAATTTATAAATTCATTTTTTTATTTACCAATCATTACAAACTCTTCAGTATTAACTAGTCCTGAAAACTGTCGTTTGCAAAATGGGCCCAGCTGCCGGGCTGGGGGCGAACCACGCCCATTTTGCTGTAAGAGTAGTTGAGGAATTTCTGCAATGAACTGTTTCCGTAGCCCGAATGTTTGCTAGATATAAGTTGTACAACACTTTCGTTTCGTTATTTCTCCAAAGCTCTAGCTATTTTTTTTGTTTAACTCGTGATCAGTGAAAAATTAATCCTTGGTCTTTGGAGGTGGGCCAAAGTAAGTTTGGTTTGATCACGCGAGTGTCCCTCCAGAGCTGATTCAAATATCTGTCTTTATGCATATGGGTGCCAAAAGTGGATAAAAAAGCTGTCCAGTTCGCAGCTTTTAATTGCCAAATCCATTTGTTCATAAACATGCATTCTACATACTTTTATGAAGATAGGGTGATGTAATTATGGCATGACTACCCTCAGGACAACGTTAGGTTAAAAAAAGATCACCCTTTTCCGGTTAATTTCCCTTCAGAGCACAGAGTTCACGGCATTGTGATTGTGCAATACTTCTTGCTATTCTTGCTGACATTTTCGAAGGAAAAACAGGAAAATGACCTAGTTTACGCAAAAATACTTAGGTTCAAGTATAGCTGGTGATCCGGCAATACAGAGTTGAACGAGGTATATTTTAAAAGTAGCCATATAGGGTTTGCGACAGGAGCTCATGGTCGCTTGGCTTTAATACAAAGAGGCTATGTTAAACGCACTTTGGTATCCTTTTAAAAAGCTTAAAATCATCTTCACATCCAAAGAATTTCAAAAATAATGGTCCAGTTTTGTTGTTTAAGGCTATATTTAGGTATTGAAACTGTTTCGTGTGGTCCGGATTTGTTGCAAGGGGTGGCAGGGATGGAAAGGATGGAGCCAAGGGCGGATTAAAACTTGAAAAAGTTGGGCCAATTTTTTCAAGTTTAAATGCTATGCCTGCAGAAATCACCAAAAACATTATTATGATGAGTGCTTCCTGATGAAATTTGTTTGATATCTTTGTAATGACGCTACAGGAGCATTTGTGTATTGGTAAAGGCACCAGTGTATATGTAATGGATCCGGCGCACTGAATTGACCTAAAACAGCAATATCCTTGTGACATACTTTGCTTCGTTACTAATAAAGTTCAGAAAGTTAGCAGGAAAAAGCGCATTAAAATTCCTGGCGATAGGTGTATTTTAAAAGCGAGCGAAGATATTTCTCCACACTGTCACAATCTTTTACAGACGTTTGTATGATGGGGGGCAAGTTCTCCATTAATTTTAAAGCGTCCTTTTTAACCGTTATGTATGACGGTTTTTCGCTAACTGGTCGGCTCCGTCAAAAGTTGAGTTGAAAAACCCCTGGAAGGGTATATTTTATAAGAAATGAAGCCATTTCGAAGAGCCGTTTTGGGAAGTTTAGAAAAACCCGGGGGCGATAGGACTCACAGATATCTTATCTTGGAAATTCTGGTCAATCAATTTTACACACATAACCTAGAAACATTTTTTGGGGAAAATCCACAACCAATTTCGCTATTCATCAACTACTCGTTTACCGGACAAAACTTTATACTTTCCTGGAAAGTAATATTAATTGATAAGATGAGAGTGTCTCTAACTTCCCAGGTTTACGTTGCTAGCCCCCACTTAGAAAAACAATCTGAAATTCTTGTCTAGAACAGTCTGATGTCCAATTTACGTGATTATGTAGAAGCTAAAGTTATAGTAATTTGTTATCTTTAGGATTTAGAATATTGATTTTCTAATATATCAAGTACGTTCTATGTTCCAGTGTAAACTTGTTTCTAGCAAATTATTATCCTTATATTCAAAACATGTAAATAGCAAAATTAGGTCTTCCAGTGCAAAATGCTTTTGATCACATGTAAATTAAGCACTGTCGAAATAATGTACAGTCGAACCTCTCCTTACGGAAACCTCTATAGTACGGACACCTCTCTATTACGGACAGTTCGTTTGGTCCCAGAAATGCCAAAAATCCTACATTCCCTACCTCTATAATACGGACACCTCTGTAAAGCGGAAACTTGGTTCTGTCCCAAAAATTTGGTGTCTGTATTAAAGAGATTTGACTGTACTGTCATTACTGTTACTCGTGTATAGGAAAAAGAAGGCAGATAATTTGTCGGTAAACAGTTTAAAAAGTTTTGAACAGCCAGGCGCCAACAAAGGGCCATGCACCTGAAAACTGCGTCCAATCTAAGTCATAATTTATGACATAGCAATATTTTCATTACTGCAAATAGTGTCGTCCATTAACAACCACACCGGGATATAACTGTGAAAACTAATGCATCTCATCTAGCTGGTTTACGGGTTGCGGATAGGATAATATTCCATTGAAAAGTCAAAAAATGTCAAATGTTTTTGAACAGACGCTTCAGTTATATAACTCTTCTTCAGTATCAAGAAAACCGTTATTAGTAGGGCTACCGGCAATTGTCATAGACATAAAAATGAGGCGCGTGCGCGTGTAAATAATAGCGAGCGCACCTGAAATTGATATGTAGTCCTTTATGTTTGAACGGTTCCTCGCTGCAAGAAAACCCTCCATTTCACGCTGCTTCGGTTAAATGGAAATACTGTGGCCCGTGGATTTGAAATGTTGCGCTATAGGAAGTTCAGGAGTGTTGTTGCGCATGTGTATACTTCGCAAAAGTTCGCTAAAACGACTCCTGCCGGTTTCGTTCAATGTAAAGAACTGGTCATCGGCGGCAGGATATGCAGTAAACAAGATTCCCCGATTGGTTAGAATGTGAAAAAAATGGACTTTATTTGAGTGTCAATGTATTTAGTACTTAAGTACTAATTGGGGACACTATTTTTTACGTCTCTTACTGGAGACCGGACCGGGGGAGGGGGGCACTTGGATATTTTTTGGGTGGGTATGTGCCGCCCAGTACTCCAAATTGGCACCCCGTTCTAAAAAAAATTTCCCCTATAATTGATACCTCGTTCTAGAATTCGCCCTAAAACTGATACCCCGTTCTAGAAATGGGCCAATTTTTTGTACTCGGTTCTAGAAAGTTTGTAAATTGAAATAGCCCTGGTTTTTTAAAAAGATATTTTTTCATTTGTTCGACTTATACATCAAATAAATGCTTCTTCATAATCAGCATCAATTTTAAGCAGAAGATAAAGGCGTGATCCACAATTTTTTATACCCGCGTTCTAGGAAACGCCTCTGAAATGGATACCCCGTTCTAAATCAGGAGCTTCAAAATCACGACCCCGTTGGGCGGCACATACCCATATAGGTGATGTATGGGAGTCCCCGCCCCCCCCGGGGACGGGACCGCCATTTTACGTGGTCATCCGAGCCGCGCGAAGGTCTAGCCGTTTGAAGGACAAAGGTAGTACCTTCATTTCCCAAGATATTTTAAGACCCTGAGTATTGGTCCGGCCCCGGGAATTGAGCCCGCGACCTCCCCCTCTGCAGTCACACGCTTTACCGACTGAGCGAACACTGCCGCGGTTGAAAGTTCTGTGGTAGAAATCCTTTGACTTCAGTGCTAAACGAGTGGCATGCGAGATCAAGACGCACCCTATCAACGGTTGCGAAGCTCTGTTGGGGATGAGTACAACACGTTGATATGAGTTAGGCCGGTGGGTTTTCTGGTCATTGTTAAGAAAAAAAAATGCCCCAACATTATCGAGAGAAAGAATTCTAGCCAACAAATACTGAAGGTTGTAACAATTAAAAGCAGCAGTCAAAGACTGAAAAAAACACACCTTGCCTTTTTGTTAAAGGAAGAACGTTTTTTTTAGAACTTCCTTTTTAAAGTTCGATCGAGAAGTAAATGATATAAAAACCGCATATTTTATGCATACGTGATAACATGCATTTATAGTTTTGCCTTCAATTCCTGTTTAGCCTGGGCTTAATGTCTTAAAGGCAGCTATGCCCCTGCCTTCCAGATTTAACTGCTAAATAGTGTAGTTTATGGGCTTATCTGCATTAGCAGACAAATTACGCATTTCCGTTGACACATCTAACACAAACATTTTTGGATGATATTTTTTAACTTCGATTGGGCCGTTTAAATCTGACAACACTTGCATTTGTTAATGGAAAGAATTATGGCTTTACAACAAATGATTGACAAGAAAAACACATTATTGTATATTAAATCGATTTTGCCTGGTTTCTGTCCGAGGCAAATTTTGTCCGCGGCGACTTGAAGACTTTGCCGTCTCAGACAAAATTTCAAAAAAAGCGCGACAAACCATATCCGCATCATTTGTTTGGCGTTGATGATGACAGAACATTTTTCTCAATTAATAAACAACTTTTTCGCTAATGAAAAAAGGCCCTATCTTTTCAATCGACTTCTTAATATTCTGGTTGGCTTAAGGTGACTTGATAGCTGTGCTGAGGCTTCGCAGGGGACTTACAATTGCCAATAAAAGTTCTGAATCAAACAGGATACGCAATCTACAGAGCAGTAATTGAAAGTTGCTTGACTGCATACGTACAATTCCACAGATACGTCGCAAACCTAAGCATGAACTCAACGGCGAACGTAGCCTGCGTGGCAGGCGTTTGTTGAAAGGGATGGGAAAAACGGGAGTTTTAGGCGCGAGAGAAACGCGAGGGGGCGCGTGGTCTCGCGCCCTAATTCCCTTCCCAGGCTACGGCGAACGGCTCCAGCGGGTCTTGGAGCTGCTTAAATTTTTCTGCGTTGAAAATCGGAGGAACAGTTGCCTTTTGTCTGATCATCATCGGTTCACTGGTTGCAAACTCTCTCATTGTTATCATCGTTTATAAAACGCCAAACTTAAAAAAACCGATAAATTATTTTATCGCATCTGATTTGCTGTATCCAGTATTCACGATTCCTTGGAACCTGTCACACTGGCACACCAACTCGTTTCTTATCGGTGGAAAGCTTGGTCAGGCCTTGTGTAAGCTTGTCCCTTTCTTTGGTCACGTTTCCTTTGTCGTTTCGATTCAGAATCTGATTCTGATAGCAGTGGATCGATTTGGAGCCGTGGTGTTTCCACTCCGTTCCCCACTCGTCACATCCAAGCTGTGTCCTTTCTTCATTCTCGCTACATGGATAGTTGCCGTAGCTGTCAATTCGCCAGACTTGTTCTCTTACGAGCTCGTTGAAGATCCGGAGGGAGCCTGGTGTGTTCTGGAATGGAAGAAAGCATTCGGAGAGTCCTCATCCTTTGCCAGTTTCGTAGTAACTTACTACATTCTGTTTATATACATCTCTGTGCCGTTGCTAGTCATTCTTTACTCCATCATTGTTATCAAGCTCAAGACAGAGGCACACCCAGGTGAACAGTCCGCGAACACTCAGCAACAGCGGGACAGAAGAAACAGAAACTTGTTTCAAATGTCCATTGCTATTGTAACAGTGTTTGTGTTTTGCTGGTTACCTTACTCTATCAACTTTTTAATCACACAGTATCCGGTCACTTTCACACATTTATCGTGTAGTTTCTGGATATACGATGAAGTCACCTTTTATATGGGTAGTGCGTACTGTGCTATCAACCCAGTTATCTGTTTTATGTTTAGCGGTAATTACCGAAAAGCTCTTAAAAGACTCATAAAATGTTCTTTTGTACAGGCGTAGGTCGCAAAAATGTGGTTTCGGTTGAAGATGTTAAGAGTGCGAGGTTCGTGGAACACTCATGTATCATGACTATCAATATATTTTTAGTAGTAATTATCGAAAAGGTCTTAAAAGACTCATAAAATGTTCTCTTGTACAGGCGTAAGTCGCAAAAATGTGCTTTTGACTGAATCTGTTAAGATTTAGAGGTACGTGGAACACTCGCGAATAGAAAATCACCACCACTGCCGTTTGCGTACTTAACTGAATGAGGATTAAGTCTGGCATGACTGCGAAATATGACAGCATAGGCCACGTATTGTTAAAGGTTGGGCGGTAAATAAAACTCAGGGACGGATATTGGGAACGTACGCCGGTGAAGTACAACTGTACAACTAACAACTCTTATTAAATTACTGCAGAACCGCGAAGTTATAGAAGAGGTTCTGCCGAAAAAAAGGAAGGAATAAAACGCACAACTGTTGAAATTTTAGCGCCACCCCAAGGTTTGACAGTAATGTTTACGTCGTCAAAAGAACTCGAGCAAAGAAAAAAACCGCATGTTTTTGTGGCACGTACGCCGTTCGCCCATTGCAAAAAAAAATACATGAACCAAAAAGTTAAACAGGAAGTTTAAGCCAAACAGGAAGTTTAAGCCATACCGGAAGTTTAAGCCATGTCGGTCTTTATAATAACAATTATTGTGCTGAAGCCTCGCAAGGGGACAAAAATTAAAGTTTAAAACGTTTGAAACTTAACTGATGGCCGCAATGCATATACTGCGTTGTCTGCGTTGTACATAAGGCGACAGACAATGGCGGCCCGGGGGGGGGGAGGACTTGGGTATTTTTTGCGTGGGTATGTGCCGCCCGGGACTCCAAATTTGGCATACCGTTCTAAAAAAATTTCTCCTAAAATTAATACCCCGTTCTAGAAATGGGCCAATTATTTATACTCCGTTCTAGAAAGTTTACTGATAAATAATTGAAACAGCCCCGTTTTTTTAAAAAGGTATTTCTTTATTTGTTCGACTTATACATCAAATAAATGATTCTTCATAATCATCCGGAGTACGTTTCCTGTGCATGTGGATACAATGCGGTTAATTATGACGCAAAATCTCTCACCACGCACAGAACCACGCTCGTAAGCTAACGATTTTCCTTCTCCTCCCCTGTCCCTTTCTTTTGAACCCGTCTCCACCTCCCTTGGGTACATCATGGACTTGTTCCAGACTAGTGCGCGCCTATTTATCCAAGATGGCGGAGTCAGCGCTCGCGGCTCGCGCCAAAATACGCCCTCCTTGCACGCTAAAACACAGGGTGCTACAAGAGTACAACAGTTTGCTTGTTAACGCATTAAACCGTATTTTTAAAAGCAATCTGTCATTGAATAATTTCAAATGGCTGCTTACAAAACTGGAGCTTTCGTGCGTTCGAAGTATTATACCTACCCCGTTCTAAATCAGGAGCTTCAAAATCACGACCCCATGTGGCACATACCTGTATAGGTAATGTATGGGAGTACCCCCCCCCCCCGGTAGATGAGAAAATTTCCGGCGCTCTCGACCACAAGACTTCCTGATGACTCTTTTACACTTCCACGTGGGGCTAAGAGCCACATTAAATATGTTTTTGGCCTGGCGTTGTATTTTTACTATCTATTTGACGCAAATACAACATACTTTTTCAAATGGGCGTTTTGAACACATTAGAATAAACTAACAGCTCTACACTAGTGAAGAATTTAATAATAATAATAATAATAATAACTTCATAAAAAATACAATCCTGGTATTTACATATACTCAGTTTAGCGATGAAAATGCAAGCAACAGAGATTATAGACTTCCAAAAAAGTCCTTCGTCCGATTTCATTTGCACGGGCTATACAAAAGCAGATGCTCTTCAGTGGTTACTGTATGATTGTTGTTTAAATTTTGTTTAGAAACCAATTCTTTGTTCTCTCTCTTTGCTTTCCTTAGTTTTATATTGACTGGACAACCCAAGCTTAAAAGTGAAATTTAAGACAGAAAATCGATTTGACAAAAAATAAAAAACTCGAAGGTTCAATGTTAATGAGTTTCTCCTAGCCTATTACAAGACTTACTCAGGCAGTGATATGAGTTTTAAAGCGTTTGAGTCACTCTGGTCATTATAAAAATGATTGCCACAGCCTTATCGAGCGATAAAATTGTGACCAACAATTCGTAACAATTAAAAGCAGTCAAAGATTGAAAGAAGGAACAAGCCCCGTCCATTTGTTGAGTAAGAACCTGCTAGTTTCCCTTTGCCGACAGCAGACTCCTGCTTTAGAATTTCCCGCTTTAATATTTCGATCGAGAAGTAAATGATATAAAAACTGTCTGCTTCATGCACACATGATAGCAGGCATTTATTTTTGTAGCCTGCGTAGCAAGCGTTTCCAATCGAGTTATTGCGCGAAAGTTAGAGCGGAAGCAAAAAAAAGGTTCCTTCATTCCCCTCCCCCTCCCCCGTCATTCATTTTTTTTTGCTCTTGTCCCAGCTTTCTAGACGAACTTCGCGAGGAAGCGCTTGCTACGCAGGCTATTATTTTTGCCTCATATTTTCCTGTTAAGCCTGTTAATTGCTTAACGGCAGGCAGCTTCTACCCTGCTTCCTGTGTTTACCTGCCTAATTGTTTACTTTATGATCGTATTGATAACGATAACATTTCACGCACCTGTTTAAAAATGGTGTTAAGCACGTATTTTCGATTATCTTTTCCGAGAATCGTTTTCTCACCGTAGATACATGACAGGTCTAAGCATTTCTCGTGTAGTTTTTGGCTATACTTTGATGTCACCATGTATATGTCTAACGCGTACTGTGCTATCAAACTGGTTTTCTTTTTCATTTTTAGCAGTAATTGATTACCAAAAGGCTCTTAAAAGACTCATAAAATGTTGTTTTGTACGGGCGTAGATCGCAAAAAATTGCTCAGTTTGGCTCGCAAATGTATCATATATCATGACTATCAGTGTGCTTCAGCACTCTGAGAAGGTTTTAAGGAGTGCGACAAATGACAGCATAGGCCACGTATTGTAAGAGTTTGGGATAAAACTCGGCCGCGGACCGTTAGAAACGTTATAGGGGCGTGGGCAGGAGAAGTACAAAAGTATTCGTTCATGCAAGGGAAAATTTATTAACTGAAAATTTGAGGGAAATGTTAACGATAAAAATTCGAATAATGATAATGGTATGAAATATCTCCTAGTACTCTTAACTGTCTGTCTATTGTTGTAACTTCTGCTGTTCAGCACGTATTGCATTTTTAATCTGTAATCACACATTCATAAATAATTTATTGCAAAGTTTAGCCAATAAAAAAAGCTCAACATCTCGGTTCGGTGGATCGACTTACTGAACTGACATGATTTTCAAACTGTTATTTTAGTACCTTCCTCACTCTCATTGTTTAAATTCTGTTTAGAAGCCGATACTTTGTTCTCTCTGTTTGCTCTCCTTATTTTATACTGACTGGACAACCCAACCTTAACCCCCTTTAAGGTGAAATTTAAAACAGGAAATCGTTGTCACCAAGTAGATGACTCGAAGGTTCCATATAATGCTAATAAGCCTCTCCTATAGCCAATCACAGAGACTTCTCAGGCATTGATATGAGTTAATCGGGGGAGTAGGGTTTCTTGTCAAGTGCCACATATAACTGTAGTACCGGCAGAAGTTCGTAAAAATCAAAGGGAGTAAAAGAAGTAACAAGCTTTGTATTTTTGTTGAAGAAGAACCTATTAATTCTTAGTTAGACTTTGAAAACCCAAACTTAACCCCCTTTAAGGTGATATTTAAAATAGGAAATTGTTTTCACCAAGTAAATGACTCGAAGGTTCCGTATAATGCTAATAAGCTTCTCCTATAGCCAATCGCAAAGACTTCTCAGGCATTAATATGAGTTTAGAGGGGGAGTGGGGTTTCTTGTGAAGTGCCACAACGTTATCGAGCAATATTATTGGGGCCAACAGCAGTTCGTAAAAAAATCAAAGGCGGTAAAAGAAGTAACAAGTCTTGTGTTTTTGTTGAAGAAGAACCCATTATAGTTTAGTCTAGAATCTTGGTTTCATAATTTCCCATTTTTTGCTCGATCGAAAAGCAAATGTTATAAAAACTGCATGTTTTATGCACATTTGATGAATACGCACTTTTTTTATCTCATATTTATCTCCTAAGCCTGGGCTTAATTGCTTGAAGGCAGCTGCGCTCGAGTTTAACTGCCAAATTGTGCACTTTATGATCGTGTTGCCAAAGAAAACATTAGTAAAATTAGCATTAAGCACGCTTTTTCAACTATATTTTCAACAGTTTTAGAGCTGCTTCAAACAGTTTACAGAGAAAAGACAGAACTACAAGTGGTGACAAATCATAGTGTTCATCATAGATGAAAAACTTTCCTGCCCTCTGGATCGCAAGAGCGTGATCACTGTTCCTCAGCAGCACAAAAATTTCCTCGTGGCCGGGGCTAAAAAAGCTAAGAGCCAAATTAATGGATGCTTAGTTACTCTACTCCTTGACCTTGTATTTTCAGTATTTATTTTACACAAATTCCCTGAACATACGTTTTGAAACGGGCGTTTTGAACACATTAAAATGCACTAACAGCTCTTCGTTACGCTTCCTCGATAATCGATCTTAAAATACCTTTCGTCGTGATCTGAATTTTAAGGAAATTACTTATCTATCCTATCTAGTGTGTTAGTTTTTCCTTGTCGTCGATCTAATTTAAGCAGTTGATGATTTTTAAAAGAAACAAAGATAAAAAAAAATGATAATGATGGTATGGAATATCTCCTAGTTATTGTTAAGAGTATATGTTAACATTAAGTTAAACATCTACTGTTGTAACTTCTGTTGTCTGGCACGTATTTCTTTCTGTGGAAAGATCTATACTTCCTGAATTTGCCGCTTACCAGATAATCACTTAATTAAAATATGGACGCTCAAAGGGTTCTGGAGTAAATAGTCTGCACCGTTCCATATGAAAGGAAATTGACCCGATCTGTCCGTAGTTAATTTATGCAAACGTCTAGCCAATTATTTTCGATTAACACCTTCTGTAGATCGACTAACTGACATGATTTTGAAGCTGTAATTTTAGTACCTCTCTTCCGCCTTGTTATTGTTTAAATTTTGTTCGGGAGCCAATACTTTGTTCTCTCTCATTGCTCCCCTTGTGTTATTTCGACTGGACAACCAAAGCTTTTAAAGGGCTTAAAGAAAAGAAAGAATTTCTTTCAGACAATGTAATTAATTTGAAGGTTCAGTGCTAATGAGTATCTCCTTGCAAATTACAAAAGGCTTACTTTAATAGGCATTGATGAGTTACCATAAATTAATCTAATGACTAATTGACGCCCCCTTTCAAACAAACGGCTCTTGGCTCATTTAATAAGCGCCGCTCTATGATATTATGTTTGCATTAGACGCCCTCGCTAATAAACATCCTTTGTCTTGTAGATGCCCCCCCTCTGAAAATTATTTCAAAAATTATTAGAAATTAGTAAAAAAGAGCCAAATCATTCAAATTATTCAGTAGCCTGCTTGGTTAACAAGACTTTAAGCATTGCATCCTGTTCAGTGTTTCAAAGTTTTATTTAAAAGTTCGAATTGATTGGAGATCACATCACAATGACGAAAAAGGCAACTGTAGCCAACAAGTACTGAAGTTTGTAACAATTAAAACTGAGCAGTCAAACGAGTAACAAGCCCTTGTTAGAAGAACGTGCCAGTTTCTCTTTGCCGACAGCAGACTTTTGGTTTTCCCATCAATAGGTTGATCGAGAAGTAAATGTTATAAAAACTTCATGTTTTATGCACACGTGATAATATGCACTTATTTCCCCCTCATATTCACCTGTTAAGCCTGTGCTTAATGGCCTGAAGGCAGCTTCGCCTCTGCTTCCTGTGGTTAACTGTCAAACATGTGTAGTTGATGATACACTACCAAAGATATCATTTTTTAACGTGTTAAAACACACTTGTTTAATCAGTCTCAATCGATTTCTTAATACAACCACGTGACCTAAATGAAGTTTTCTGGATGGTTTATAATATTTTAATACCCTACTGTTTCAATTCTGTCAAAAGGTCGGTTGGCGGATAATGTCGGAACATTACAAACAAACTCACTTATTGAAGGCCTCAGAGGACAGCTGTGCTGTGGCTTCGCAGGGGGCTTGCAATTGTCAATAAAAGTTCTGCCACTCAAACAGGATACGCAATATACAGAGCAGTAATTCAAAGTTAGTTGACTGCATGTGTACGACTCTGTAGATACGTCGCAAAACTCAGCATGAACTCAACGGCGAACGGATCCAGCGGATCTTGGAGCTGCTTTAATTTCACTGCGAGGAAAATCGGACTAACCGTTACCTACTGTCTGATCTTTATCGTTTCACTGGTCTTAAATTCTGTCATTGTTATGATCGTTTATAAAACGCCGAACTTAAGAAAACCGATAAATTTTTTCATCGCAAACATGGCCTCATCTGATCTGCTGTATCCAATATTCTGGATACCTTGGAACCTGTCACACTGGCACACCAACTCGTTTCTTATCGGTGGTCAGCTTGGTCAGGCCTTGTGTAAGCTTTTCCCTTTCTTTGGTCACGTTTCCTTTGCCGTTTCGATTCAGAATCTGATTCTGATAGCAGTGGATCGCTTTGGAGCCGTGGTGTTTCCACTCCGTTCCCCACTCATCAGATCCAAGCTGTGTCCTTTCTTCATTCTCGCTACATGGATAGTTGCCGTAGTGGCCAGTTCGCCATTCTTGTTCACCTTCGAGCTCGCTGAATACCCAGACGGAAACTGGTGTGTTCTGGAATGGGAGAAAGTACTCGGAGAGTCATCATCCTTTGCCAGTTACCAACTAGCTTTGTACATTCTGTTTATTTACATACCCGTGCTGTTCCTAGTCATTCTTTACTCCATCATTGTTATCAAGCTCAAGACACAGGCACACCCAGGTGAACAGTCCGCCAACAGTCAGCAACAGCGGAACAGAAGAAACCGAAACGTGCTTCAAATGTCCATTGCTATTGTAACAGTGTTTGTGCTTTGCTGGTTACCTTACTCTATCAGCTCTGTAATCATGTGGCATCAGGACACTTTCACGCATTTATCGTGTAGTTTCTGGATATATCATGAAGTCACCATTGATATGAGTCACGCGTACTGTGCTATCAACCCGATTATCTGTTTCATGTTTAGCAGTAATTACCGAAAAGCTCTTAGAAGACTCATAAAATGTTCTTTTGTACAGGCGTAGGTCGCAAAATTGTGGTTTTCGTTGAAGATGTTAAGAGTGCGAGGTTCGTGGAACACTCGCGAATAAATGTATCATGACTACTGATCAATGTATTTTTAGTAGTAATTATCGAAAAGGTCTTAGAAGACTCATGAAATGTTCTCTTGTACAGACGTAAGTCGCAAAAATGTGCTTTTCACTGAATAATATGTTAAGATTTAGAGGTACGTGGAACACTCGCGAATAAAAAAATTACCACGACTGCCTTTGGCGTATTTAACTGGCATGACTGAGAAATATGACAGCATAGGCTACGTATTGTAAAAGGGTCAGTGGTAAATAAAACTCAGGGACGGACCATTAGAAACGTTATTGGGAGCGTAGGCGGAGATATACAACTGTACAACTAACAACTGTAAATTACTGCAGAAACGCTAAGAGGTGCCGTAAAAAGGAAACGAATAAAAGGGACAATTATAAACATCTGTTGAAATTTTAGCGCCACCCCAAGGTTTGACAGTATTTTTGCGTCGTCAAAAGAAGCAAAGAAAAATCTACATTTTCTTATTGTGGCACGTACGCCGTTCAACGTCCACTGCAAAATACAATTCAAAAACTTAAACAGGAGGTTTAAGAGGCAAGGTGTTGTCTTTTACGCAAAATCAATTAAATGATAACGCCCCTTTAAAATGTTCTTATAGACATGTTGTCACTTTATAAATTTTGATCACCTATGTTTAAATACATAACAGGCGTATTTCTACGTGCAAATAATATGTATCAAACCAGAGTTTAAAATGTGCACTCATATTGGTTTCCAAATATCTTTTTAATCGATTTCTAAGTACAACCACCGTGGCTTTAAACTGATAGCATTCTTTAACCTATTCTGGCCATATTGGTCTTAATAACAATCATTGTGCTCAGGCTTCGAAAGGGTCGGGGGTGGAAGCTGAATAATGAATAATGAGTAACGGGGTTTAAAAGAAAATGAATATTTGGAGTTAAAAAATCGGTAATTATGAATAACACCATCTAGCCTCGGAATAATGAATAACTCATAGCTGCTAAATGATCCCATAAAAACGGATGACGAAAGAAACAATTTCAACTTTTCTGCCCCGGCATCTTAAACATTGGAACCCGCGCGAAACCAGTGAAATCCAAAGTGGTAAAACCAAAAAAAAAAACTCCTGAAAGTCAGCGTTCTTTTCCTAAAGCCAATCCGATACCACGTAATTGACAGCCTGCAAAGTTGCCTGTCAATCACTTGAGATGTTTGACCTTTGGTTAATCTCTCGCACCTAAAACTGCCTTTCCCTTCCCTTTTAAACGCCTGCCACGCTAGCCTCCCCGCAGACGTCCTTTGGGGTTCGTTTGTCACGCATTCATTTCTCCGCCAAAGGACGTCTGCGGGGAGGCTACTGCCACGCAGGCTAACAGTTCACGCCCACAGTATTTTCGTACAATTGGATTGCTTTTCTAAAATATTCTTCGATTCTTCATTCGATTTTGAACGATGGTAAAGAAGAAGACAGAGAAGAAGAGAAATCGTCATCGACGGTACAGTGACGGTAGGTCTATTTGTCATTCTTGACAATGTTTCCAGCTCGCGTTCCTGGTCACCTGAAAAGTGACGTTTAGTGCACAATCGGAGCAGGTCAGTACAAACGTTCCGTTCTTTTTATCAGCTTATTAGTAACCATTTGAAAGATTTTATACTCGATGATATTCAAACAATCAATTTCCTACCGTCTCGTCTTTCTTATATGATTCTGTCCAGATCGCGATCACCGAAAAGCCGTCATCAAGTTAAGACTGCGAGCAGTCTCTTATTTTTCTTTTGGACACGGTGGAATGCGAGAACGCGCTAGGGGCGAGCGGCGAATCAGCGAGAAACGAGGGATGACTGGTATATTTTTCTCACTGTATTGGTGTTCTTGTGTTAGTATTTCTTTTATCTTCAGGGTCCTTCAGTTTTATTCCATACTTCTGATGGCGTCACTGGTCTTTTTTCCTTAAACACTGCGCCTTATTACCGACAACACTGGAGATGGGTAAAATAAACAACTCAACATATTTTTCCGGAAAATGTTCTGAGGAAAACGCTGGAAATGGCATTTCCGAGACCATAAATTGCAAAATTTTCTGGGGGAGCATGCCCCCAGATTAGGGCAGGGGTTAGGCCACCTTCGGCGCTACAACTTTTCTTCCTCGCCTGCGTACACCCTCAAAATCTCACGCTGTGTCGACCCTGAACAGTTCCTGTAAAACCCTGGGGGGTTCTGCCATATATGGGCTATATAGGTATGTGCCGCTGTGAAGGGTATGGTTTTCAAGCAGTTTACTCTGGGATAGGGTATATAATTCAGAGAGTTTGGGTCCAGAAGAGGGTGTCATTTTCCATGCAAACTGATCAACTGGCTGAAGATTTTAGTCTAGACTACGGAAACCGGGAATTCCCACTCAAGAATATAAAAAAATCAAACCGGTTTTGTTTTGGCTGGACTGTGCCACTGACCTCAGTTGTTTCTGGAAAACAGCTACTCTAGGATAGGGGGGAATTTGGGGAGTTTAGTCTAGGATAGTGTAGGAAAATTCACTTGAACTAGCTCTGGTATAGGCTAAGGGTTCCAGGGTCCCAGCGACACATCCCCACCCAAAAAGTCCTAAAGTATCCGCCCCCCCCCCCCCCGGGCTGTAAAACGGTCAAAACATTATCGTGACAGTTATGTTTCCAGTCCCACACTGCACTCTTTTGGTATGTCACACGGCCTTCACATCGGCGCTCAGCGAATGGTTGACAGAGGTTCAAGATGAAACTAAAATAAAAGCCTTTCCCTCATAATTAAGATATTGGATTCTATTAGTAATGGTAACAGGACTGAGTGGAGTCTAATTCGGTCTGTAATCATACGAGTGATTAACAAAATTGGACGACCGCGTAGCGGGAGTCCAATTTGTTTAATCACGAGTATGATTACAAACCGAATTGGACTCCACTCAGTCCTGTTACCAATTAATCATAACTTTAACAAAATTTGTGATATATAAAGCTCTTTTTAAAGGGAACCTCCACTTCAACAAAAAGATAACTTTAAATCACGGGAAATAACTGTTACAGTCAAGTCAATCTAAAATATTTTTAAAGAAAGCGTTTGTATCCGAAAGAAATAACTTTTAGATTCGCCTATTTTTGTTTTCAAATTTCGCGGGCGCCGCCATCTTGTATAATTGTGACGTGTAATGGTTGCCCTATTGTTATGAAACAAAAGCTCTTTGTGTCAGAACAATAGAGCAACCGTAACACGTCACAATTATTCAAGATGGCGGCGCCCGCGAAATTTGAAAGTG
>BOPM01001317.1:15804-20804 GCA_022179025.1 Porites australiensis
ATATAGTTGTCGCGCAATTCTTGATATCAGTCGAAACAATTTATGCAATGCTCACGTGAAAAAGAATCTTATTCTAAAAAGGTGGCAAACTTATTTATTCCTTTTATGTTCACGATAAGGGCCGCAATGTTTCCTTTCAAGGTTAAAATTAGTAGGAATGTTGCTGATACAATCAAAGCAAACAAGGCTAATTAACCCAGTGATGCACGACACTTTTTACGGCTTTGAGTGATTTTCTAACAATCCGTAGGATTTCGTGACTTCGTATTTAGGGTTACATGTACCACGAAACGTAGTGCTGTTCTCGAACACAGACGGCTCGAATTTTCTGGAAACACCATTCTGTCGGAGTCATTTTGCTTCGTTGAGCTATAATAACTGCCCAAGTACGGTTTGTATTCGATTTTGGGAAAGTTTATAACCATTTTTCATCTTTAGTGGCTACCTGATAGGCAACCGTAAGCGTGACAGTAGCTAAGAGTTCACTTTCTCAAAGAAGCGAGTAAGGAGATATCCTTCGTTTGCGAATTTGGCTTGTTGCTCTTGAATCTGGAAAAATGACCACCGAAAATCACAGAGGTCAGAGTGGCTGTACATACAGCATGCAATGCAGTCGTGCATGATTTTGAAAATCGAGGCAAGGCCAGGATGCACTATAACAAAAGGCTGCTGCAGCTCGGCCCGGGAAACGAATAAGAACAAAAAAGTAACTTTTAAGGTACAACAAGGACTGAATTTTACTGTGGATGTCAAATTTGGGTTTGCAACGATGATTTCTGTGAAACAACCTGAAGGAAAAAAAAAACGCGTATTGTGTCGTTTTTTATGACGTTTAAGACGGTGATTTTTGTTCTTGTACAAATTGAAACGGTGATAGTTTGCAAGAACGCTGACTTTTTTGTGTTTATTGGGTATTCCAATTTGAAGGACATTCTACTCAATGCTCGAAACTGACAGTTAAGGCAATGTTCAAGAGATTGAGAAAGTTCCAATGTGTTTCAAAGCAGTGTATGTAGTCTCGTACGGCAGGTTTTGGTCAAATGGCCGTCACTGGGTTAACATGAGTATAAAAGAAAAGTGATATAGCCACCACTTTGGAATAAGGCGTATCAATTCATCCTGAGATATTTTTAATGGCTTAAAGTTTAGTGGTCTAAGGCACGTTCATCGAGTGTCTTAATTATAAGTATATAAACGGACGATTTGCTTTTAGGCACTTGGATATCTCTATATAAGTAGTTCTTACCTTAACCGATAGCAGCACTCTAAAAACTCAACTAATTAACTTTTTTTTTAGTTACTAACAATGGTCAGTTAATACATACATAAATTTAAGTTTGTTTTGATTCTTGAATATTTCATCAGGGATTCTCGTTAAGTTGTTATTTTGAAGCAAGCTAAAAAAGAAGGAAAACGTAGGTTTTACATGGTTAATGACAAGTTAATAAAGTAATGAGTAAATTAAAAACAGATATGCACACTAGCAAGGCGCCAACAAGAGGACTGATGCTCATGATCTAACTCTTACATACATTGTTCTAAGACTTTTCATATTCTGGAAGGGCATTTCAGGGATTTCCTTGATTCGGTTGTTGCCAAGAAATCTGAAACAAAAATATAATAGAACTTACACATGTATAATTTCTTCAATATTTTATCAAATTTAACTTGGTTTAATGGCTTAAGTACGATTGCACACCAAAAGACCAGCCGCATCAAATCCTTCGTCACTTAAAGCACATATGTTATTTAAAGACTTGCTGCAGGTATAAAGCTCAAATCTGGCACAGAAAAAGTATGTTTATAAGCCATGACATTTCTTAGGTTTAAGATGAGATGTCTTTCGACGGATGATTGAAAACAAGCTTAAAATTTTAAATTTATTAGGTTAATGCAAAATACAGTCAACAGATTTACTAATGAATTTGCACACAGCTTACAATTACTAAGCCTCATTTTTTTAAAGAGCTTAACCAAATTGTAACAAACAGTTTTGGATTTTTTTAGAAAAATACACTTTATGAGAAACTTGATTGTGCCACAAAACTACTTTTTCATTTATTTTGAGGCTTCTATTACCTGAAGGGCGACATGAACAAGATTTTTGGCAATTGTCGTCAACTTTTAATGAGTAGATTTTGAGATATTGTTGTTTGTTTAAATTTCCTATGAAAATCAACAGAACAAGCGCTATCACATTTATCACATTGCTCGCGCAAAGTGCGCACGCCTAACACTTGTGCACGCGCTAAGATCACGTGATATGTCAAGGGACGAAAGCAGAATTCTTCTCAGCTTGCCCTCACATGTTTTTGTGCAAAAGCTTATTGGCTGCAAAAATTCTCGTCATGATAAGCAAGTTAAGTAAGTTATGAATGGCAAAGGGATAAAATAATTCTAGAGAAACTGAGTTCAGCCACCTTAAGATAGACATCATGAAATGTCTCTCAACCCCGATCCACCTAAAGGCCTACCTAAACGCAAGAAATTTGGTCAAACAAGAAGTCCTATTGAAGTTAATAATACTTTATTTATTCTGAGGTACGTTGTGTTCATTTCTGGGCATAAGTAGGAATCAAAGGACGCTCTTAAAATAGTTTTAGTTTCAAAGAACCGTCCTTACGTATCCATATAGCGTCCGCTCGAAGCGCTTTTTAATTGTTCTTGCTCGTCCACACGTATTTGTTTGTTTTCTTTTGTTTTTTTAATGGATGTTTTTTAAACTGACTGGCCTTGAATGATTCTTAAATTCTCCCTCTCTTTCTGGAAATGAGATGTTTTTTTACAGTGTTATAAAAGTGTTACGTGTTCGTTTCTGTCCACGCGACAACAAGAAATCTGCGTTCCAAAAATTTCCACGTATAGAAAGCACTCTTTCAAAATGTTTCGTTTTGGTGATCGTTCTCATCGAGACGTGTAGACGGAAGGCCAGTTAAGATTTTGAATTGGAATATCATTAGTAGCTATTTTCGTCGCATCACAACTCACTTCCGTGGGTATCAGTAGTATATTTATGCAATTAGGGAAACATGAAAGTGCGACCCAATGACGCCAGTTGATCTCTTTACTGGGAGGGGGGGGAGTTACGAAAACGGACCCTCGAAAACTAGACCTAAGACCTAAGACCCGTCTTAGTTTTCGAGATTACGAAAAGTAAATAAATTCTCCAAGGACGCCAGATTCCAGGAAGACTATGTTACATCTCTCGAAAACGTAATCCAAGAAGGTTTCGCTGAAAAGATTCCCCCTGAAGATCTACATAGAGCAGACGACAAGATCTAGTAAAGTCCACATCATTAGGTGTATCACACCAAGAAAACTGCGAGAAGATAAAGGTCGTTGTTTATTGTTCCGCCCAGTTCCAAGGGCAACCTCGTTCCCAGGGTTCTCTCCTACCCGCTCCGTAGGGCGGGTAGGATAGAACCCTGGGAACGAGGTTGTTCCAAGGGATGTCTTTGAACAGCGAATTACTACAGAGCACTAATTTGACCAATGTACAGTTTGGTTGGAATAGTGTTTCATTTCTGACAAGACCCAGTGGCTGTAATGGTATAGATGTGCAATCTATATTTCACCAGGTTCGTGTTCCTGTGGAGGATCGTGACTTTATGCGGTTTCTCTGGTGCCGCCCGGTTGTGATCTCGATAAGGGTTCGGAAGAGTACCGAATAACTGTACCTCTTTTTGGTGCAGTCTCGTCTCCATGTCGAGTCAATCTTGTCATGCGTGGAAATGCTGAAGATCACCAGCACGAGTTTTCGCCTGAAGTCTTTTCTGCTGCTCTGAAGAATCTCTTTCTAGACGACAGCTTGAAATCTCTGCCTTCCAGAAATGAATCAATTAAGTACGAATGTGATCTTCCTAACGTAATGAGCACAGCAGACGTTAACTTGACGAAATGGGTCAGCAACGATCGCCTGATTGTAGACTCCACAGACGAAAGGAACTAGAAGAGAGGATTTAGGTGTATCATGGTTCATGGAGACTGACAAGTTTGGTTTTAAGGTGTTTCTTAAAGATGGGCCACGTACTAGGCATGGCATACTTTCGATAGTCATTCCTTATATGATCCTCTGAGAATGGCAGCTCCTTCCATTCTTCCATAAGAACTTATCCTACAGGACATGTGCAGAAAAGGCTTATGATTGGAGGATGAAATCCCAGATTTCCACCTGACCCGCCGGAGAGCGTGGCTCTATGATTTACTGAAGATATCCCAAGTTGCCAGTCTTCAGATAACGCTTCATGTCAGATCCATCATTTCTGTGACGCCTCTCAGGAAGCTTGTGGACAGGTTTACTTTTTATTTTTTATTGGCAAGTCCTGCCTGGCTCCTTTCTTTAAAGGAAAAAACCATCCCTAGATTAGAGTTAACGGCTGATACTGTGTCAGTTCGACTAAACAAGATCTTGACGAAGAAGTTAGAGTTATCAATGGATAGATTCACCTTTTGGACGGACAGTATGACTGTGATACGCTACATTGCGAATGAGTCGAAGCGTTTTCACCCCTATGTTGCCAACCGTATTGCTGTAAGAGAAGAATCTAACCCATCTCATTGGAAGTGCATAATGACAGCAAGTCCAATCCCGCTGATGAAGCTTCACCAAGAGTTACAGCAAACACGTTCATCTGCAATGGCCGTTGGGTAGAGGGGGCGAATTTCCTATCATCACTTGAGCCTGAGTGGGAGGACGGTGCTCGAGAATACGTAATTCGCCAAAATTTATCTCTACCGCCAGGGCTGTTAACAAAAAACCAACACTTATTCCAGGAGAAGATGGCGACAAGTTCAGTATTTGACAAATGTTTTCTGGGGTCGCTGGAAATAAGAATACCTTCCTTTGCTGCAGGAGCGCCAGAAATGGTTCCGCCCAAGGAGAAAACTCACTGTTGGAGACACCGTTATTGTCGCTGATGAATCAACGCCCAGGAGTATATGGGCGATTGCTCGAATCACAGACCTTTTTTTTCTAGGTAAGAATGGTTTTTTACGCCACT
>BOPM01001317.1:25804-39565 GCA_022179025.1 Porites australiensis
TTATTACTCTACAAACGAGCCGTTTTCCAGGTTACTGGAAAGTAAATATGCCTCTTGTTCTTAAATAAGACACAAACACCCGGTGATAAACACTGTGAACTTTAATTTTCCATTGGTATACATTTTGTATAAACTTGTCGTTTCGTATGCTAGTCAACATGCATTTTTAAAAGTGATCTAGATTGACCGTAACAGATTATGACGACGCCATTTATACAAAATTGACAAGGGGTCTGGAAATTACATTAAAAATTCGAAATTCGTAACAGTTATAAGGCAAGAGTATCAGCTTTTTTCACTGCTGATGATGACGTCTAAAGCTAGCTTAAGATCTTGTATATACAATGTTTCTTTATAATACGACACGGTTACGTTACTTAGTTGTTTACGTAGTCCTATCAGAGTGAATATTAAATAGCCAAACAATACCTTGAAATTTACATTGGTGAGACCGCCAGATCTTTTTTATGCCTGGACTACGTAAGAACTAAGTACATCGCTGATGATGTTCTTGCAATTCGGACGAAATATTCGAATTATTAATTTGCTTTTGCTCCAGTTTTTTATTTTTCACACATGTGTAGTGATTTAGCCTTGATCATTAGCAACAACAAAAAAAATGGAACTTACAATGTTTGTAACTCAGGGACATTTGAAAATATTCTGGGCGGAAGCCTTGTAATGTTGTTGTTTTGTAGGAACCTGTAAAAAGAAATTTCATTATAAAGATGAAGCGAGTGTGATTCAAAGGGCGACCAATTTCAGAGAAACATTCTGCGCTCATATAGCGGTAAAAGCAGTTGAATATGCAGTTAGAAATGTTTCAACAGCCAGTTCCTGTAAATATCGCAAAGTCAGTCACGAAAAGTTCAATTTCTCAACATTGTATCCAAATAATCCATTTAATTAGACGTAGAGTTACTAAAAAAAACACCCTGAAGCGCTTTATTTTTGCAGTGGCTTATCCAGAGGGAGAGGCAGAAGCGTCCGGACTTCGTTCTCAAACATACCTGCCAGACCGGACGATTATTTAAACTTCCCGTACAACTTCCCTCTCACAGCTTAAAAACTAAGGTAGCTAGATTTGGACGTTTGCGGAGGGCGCAAGTGTAATAACTGGTACCAAGCATAATAGGTTCCATCAGATATAACATTTGAACCCAAGTGTAATTAACCTCCTACTGGTAAAAAAACAGTTTATAGCAACAAAAAATTATGACCAATAAGAGCTGATACAAATTGTCAAATCACGTCACCATACCGAAACCAACACCTACATGTGCATTTGAATTTCACATCCTCCAGCGATTGCCAAAACAATAGTACGAGCCAATTAAAGAGCCTTGGGGCTGGCCAAATCTCCCGTTCAATAAGCTTGGTGAGTCATCTAAAATTAATGGTTTCATTGGGCTCATTGATGTAGACTGTTAAGGGCATCTCTCATAGTTCAAATGTTGGACTACTTCAGATGGAACCAAAGTATATGACAGATGGTATTTTAATCAAACTTGGGTATAAACAGTGCTCCCATTACGCTTGGGTTCAAATTTTATCACGGATGGGACTGTTATTACCCTTGGTTCTGGCTATTACACTCTTGCCTGATACAGGCTTGTCTAAATTGACAAAATCTGAGCAAAACCATTTTAAGGCAAGAATAGAGTGTTATTGATCCTTGGTTACAATGTTTGGAATTCTCCTCTTTTGGATGATTTTCACTATTCAATAAGGTAAGTTGTTTGAATTTCTTTTGCATTTCAAGCTCTAAAATGTATACAAATCGTTATTGAGTCACTAACATTGCACGAATGCGTGTTTTTTTCTTTTCTTATAAAAATTACTTCCGGTCACCGTACCCTCAGTAGAAAACCAGCTTTCTGAACAATACGGAACTTAAGCAAGGAGTATGGAAGGATCTGGTACGGTGACAGGAAGTATTTTTCCCGACGCCCGTCAATTACTCAACTCAGAGAGTTGAAGATACCACGACGGTTTGAGCGGTGACAACGTCGCTTAAAAATGTATTCGCGATTTTTCATTGTTTATCGTGATTATTCCAAGTCACATTCTTTTCCGCATCACAACTGATTTACTTGCTCTCGCCATTACACTCAAATCATAAAGCTATAAAAGAAAAAAATCAGATGTTCTACCACTTAAGATGGAATGGAAAAGGTGACAAAGTAAAAGACAACAGTCGTGATCAATGAATCTGAGTGTGGAGGCCTAAAGATGATGGATCTCTGCTCTTTCAACAAATCTCTTAAAACAACATGTCTTGAGTGAAAAAGTGTTTGGACATGCACGACTAACAACGGAGAATGGAAACTTCTCTTCGATTTAGAACTGGAATGGCCGTTGCACTCTCAATGTTTTTGACACTAAGAAGGGTCACGGGCCCTTTTCTTAAAGAAATATTGGAATAGTGGGCCGAGACAAACCTTGTGGATCAAGAACAGGTATCATGGTTCAACTCTCTAATAAGGATGGATAATAAACCGATTTTTTTAAAGAGTGGTTTGAAATAGGTATTTCCAAAGTTAAACACCTTCAACCAGGGATCAACAATTTTCTGACTCTTAAAGATTTTGATTCCAAACATGACTTAAGAGTACACCCTCTCAGCTTTTACGGTGTATTATCAGCTGTTAAATCCCTTTGGGAAAAAAATAACCGACACTCCTGAGAGAGACTATTACTTTGTAACACTGAGTGAAAAACATTTTAAAGGAGAAAGGCCGGGTCAATTAATTTACCAAAAAAAAACGGATCAGTGCCAAAAGTTTAACATGTAAAAGCCAACAACAATGGCTTCAAGACTGTAACTATTCAGACCAAGAAGAACCCTTTAAGTGGGAACCCGCCTATCTCATGGCACGACAGTGCACAAAAAGCACCATGCTGATCGGATTATCACTTTAAACTTTTACAGTAGAAGCTGATACCAACCAATGATTTCTTACTTAAAATAGGACGAAAAGAAAAAGAGAACTGTACCCTCTACAACAATTCCTCAGAGACGGTAAAGCATCCTTTGTGGTCAGGCCATGTTACATCCTCTTTTTGAAAAAGCTTGACTAATTGGCTCCAATACACTCTTCCGATAAACGGCAAATACAGCTTATTGATTATTACGGTATTGGGCTTGAGGCCGGAACCTCATTCTACAGAATACTCGCTTCAATTTAACTACTGTCTCCTGCTATCACGATTTTATATTTGGCAACTAAAGCCAAAATAAAGGAGACATTGCCTAATTTTTGCACATTTTTTACGCCTGGTTAATACAACATCTATAACAGAGATAAAGCAGGGGACACCAAAAAAGGAATTTTCTTGCTGATAACTCTCAATATAGCTCTTCTTAGCTCCCTTTCCCCTGACGGACAAATACTAAAAATGTTTAAAAATTCGTACATCTGTATATAGATAGATATAACTGTTTAAGTAATGCAATCAAAGTTCGTTCTTTGCTCCATTAGGTACTCAATTAAATAGTCGAACTGTGCCTACTTTTTACTTTCCGTTGTTGTAATTTTTGTCGTACTTTACCAATAGATAAATAATAATAATAATAATTAAGAATAACGTTAATTATTTTAACTGCGTATTCCATTACAAGAAAGATATGTGAAAACAACCTCATCCTTATTTATTTTAGTTCCTATAGTTGATCCTTGTTGCTGTAGTGCTGACTTCTGTATAAAGAACGGTCCAGTTAAATCCAGTTGTAAAACGAATTGTCTTATGCAACCACAACTCAATCCCGCAATCTAGACACAAATTGCGATTGTTTCTCCGGTGTTGTCTTTTCTAGGGGTCAGTGGGGGAGGTATTTTGAGAACGTAGAAAAGTTGACACTTAAGCGATTGGACTGGTTGCATTTTCTTCCCTATAATTAAATAAAGGTATGAGGTATGGCGTATTGTCAAACGGCATAAACGGTAGGCGCGCTTGTCTTTTTCTTGTCAGAAATTCATAAATTGTTTTCCCCATTTAGGAAAGATATAACCGCACATGCCTGTTAGCGAAAAAAGTGGCAGCTCAGACATGAACTGATATTAGTTACTTATGGATCCATTATTGACCCTGCGCTAAAAGACCTTAAAATACTAAAGCACATTAGAACATTTCCTATTTCATTGCAAAAAGGTCAACACTTTCTGGAGTAAGCTAAGTATCCTTCTTTAGACAAAAAAAAAGAGTTTTCACTAAAATGTTTACTAACTTCGATGTTAAAGATATTTTATTTGGCCAGTGATGACAGTACTCCAGAATCTTATGAATTTACTCTCGTGAGAGTAAATTCATTAGTTTTCGTTCGAAATTAAGTAAATCATTCCTCTCGACTAGCCTCATATTAACAAAAGGCAAAAACATCGTACCAATTCTAACGTCTCATTGCAAAAACAAACAAACAAGCAATCTCCATTTTCACAATACACAAAATGGGATTGTCTTTTGCCTCATGGAACTTAAGCTATCGCCACAACTATTTCAACTCATGTAACGTTTTTTTTATTTATAAAGGTAATGTCAGGTACTGTTCGTTAAGTGTTTAGTGTAAAATATAGCGTAGCAATGATGTTGAGTCGTGTATTGGAACTGGAACTGAACTTTGTTTTCCTATCTTGCAAAACTCATGTCCGCAAATTTTTACAAAAGCAAGGGGTATTTGGAAGAACTTAGTATATGTAGTCTGATTAGTTAACCATTATATTAAAGTTATACTGGCTGATATTTTCGAAAGGTCGATCTTTATTACGATTGATAATGGTATAAGTAATAGTCCTAAATGGAAGTTTGAGGGTTCTACAGAGAAGATTACAAAACACTTAAATCATTTTTGCTACAGCATGCAATCCTTGTTGCGTTTGTTATTCTTACTAAATTTGCTTTTTCTTCTATACATTTCTGACAGCAGTGTCCTTTAAATCGTTTTTGCCAAAGTTGCGAAAACAATTTGCGGCTGCGTTCAATCCTGGACGTAAGTGGAGACGGTTAGAGAAACCATTGCATTGTCTACTTAAAGCCAGCGCATTGTTATTATTTTATTATTATCATTGTATTGTTATTATGGCAGTACAAACGTCTGGATGCCCAGGGTTAAAAGTAAAAGCTTTGGCTGGGAGGCAAACCGTAACCAGCCGCAGCATCGACTAAAATTTGTGGTAACAATTACACAATAATTTGCACACAAAAAAGGGTCATAAAAACTAACTAACTAAATAAAATCCTACAAACTTTATGGATGTCTTAATTACAAAATCATGATAGAAATGTTTATAAGTTAAAAACCATCGTTCATATAATAACTGTCCATTCAGTTATGGGAGCGTCTAAGATAAAGAATTTCGATAATGTACAATATTAAGTATCTGTTAAAACAGGTGTTCAAAATTCCTATAGATATCTAATTCTAATTCTAGTAAACAGACAGGGAGCAGTATACAAGATCAAATGCTGCGACTGCCAGGCTTCTTACATTGGTGAAACCGGCAGAAACCTAAGCACGCGACTGACCGAACACAAACGAGCGACGAAGAATGGTGACGTCAGCAATCATATTGCTGAGCATCATTTAAAGACGAAACATGAAATTGACTGAGACTCTCCGACATGTATAACGTATTCTACAGACTACTATCAACGTCTTACTTTAGAAAGCTGGTTTACTAACTTAGAACAAACGCCACTGAATCGTAGCCAACAGTTACCAGCGCCGTACAAACGACTTATTGACGAGATCAAACAAAACTAACTACGAGAGAATGACAATTTGACTAACTATAGACGACTGTTTAACTGTGACAATAGACGGATCGAAACGCACCAATTACTGATTACGAGTCTTCATAGCCAATAACATCACGGCTTAACTGACAGACGACCAATAACATCGCGACGTAATTGACCAATCAGATCAATAACCAAGTATAATAAAGGTTTAGCGTTATTTAGCGTTCGCAGATCTCAGTAATATATTTCTTATACAAAGTCTCTTACATTTTCAACGGTCGCCTGTACTGTAACGCGACACCGGCGCGTCACCTATGGTATGTAAATTACATTACACCCTTCCCTCGTAACGTGAGTTTGGGCAGCCTGTGGTTATACTGATTGACCTTGTACTCAGGATATCGGTTCGTCAGCTCTAGTCTCAGTTGACTGTACTTCGTTGTCTTCTCGAAATCTTTAGACCCTCTATTTTCCAGCCACGGACAACTCATTTCAATCCCTCTGACTTGCTTGCTGGTCTTGTCAATAACCGTGGCGTCCATTCTATTAGCTTTTACTTGAGTTCTGTCAGAGAATAATGGGACGTCCCAGAAGGTGGTCGCATGCTCATTCTCATACAGCGGCTTGGGTGTGACTTGTGAGAACCACGGCTCACTTTAGTAATGAGATCTAAAGATCTGAGGACTTCAAAGAATACGATCTTGAAAGCATTGTTATGTCTCTGTAGGTACTTAGGTAGTGCCAGTGCACTACAGCCAGATAGAATGTTCTGCACATTCTCCAGGGAATCCCCTCATAGGCGGCATTTCTCATCAGTGATTTGTGATTTTGTTTTTCTGTTGTAGTAAACCTTGGCAGGTAACAGCTGTTGGTAAAGCTCTTGTACTCCAGCGATGGTATGCGTTGGGGCATTCTTCCATAAAGAGTTTAGTTTAACTTCCTCGTCGTCCCATCTGTTCTTGATAAGCTTTCCTTGCCATCTCTCCTCAGATACCGTTGATTGTATCTCCTGCTGGCGGGCTTTGTAGATTGCCTGCTTTACCTTCTTAGCTTCGACCTGTTTACCATCGGCGACAACTACTGGGTTAGGGAAGTTTATCCACAACTGTAGATCCAGCTCCTCTGCGTAGTGTTCAGTACTCGATGGAAAGAAAGTCGACTAAACGGCGTTTAAACCGGCCGTAGGACACAGAGTGGCTGTGAACTAAAGGTAAGGGAGCTTTTTGAATCAATATTTCGCGTGATCATGACTTTTTTTTCTTAGCGTTGTAGATTCGAATTCGAACAATGAGGGCCCGAATCACATGTAATAATGCAAGAAATCTCGACCTTCGTTATATCTTAAAGGCTACTAGTACAGATAGACAAACAAGAAGACTTCATATCTTTAAGATTTTTGCATTTATTTGGCATCAGATAATACACTAATAATTCTAGTATGTTCCGACCAAATGACCTCTGAAGCCAGAACCCAAACATAGTGCGCTTGGGCTGCCTGTGATTAATCCGGATCTGTCAATTCCTTGTTGTAGTCTAGCGGTTAAGTGCAAATCTGAGGAGAATTGTGCCTTTGATGATAAAAGCACGATTTTTGGTATAGAGATAATAGATATCTTAAAAAACATTTTTTCATATAGGGCCATCCCAGATTAATCACGTGACCTCCATTACATAGATCTAAAAATGACCTCATCGGAGGCGATCTTTTTGCTTCATTGCCAGTAGAAATAGAGTAGTATCTCGTCCACTTTTTAATAAAATCCTTATTTTTCCGCTCCCATACATTTAAAATGACGATATTTTTGGAATGGTAGCTGTAAATCACCGATGGTGCTATATTTCAGTTTTTATCCTTAGGGAAAACAAAGAAGTAACGTCGTGATAGTCAAAATGGTCTTGAGGCAAAACATCACTCGCTCATAAAAAGAGTCTTGACCGTTTTAATGTTATCCATAAATGAAAATAAAAGAAAGCGTTATGTGAACTTAGATTGTTTCTTTCATAGCCAAAAGGTAAATAAAATACACAATTGCAAAGCAAATCCAGTGGAACTGGCCAGGAACCCATGGTGAGGATAAGTTTGTGGTGATGTTTGGGGGACTGCACATTGAAATGGCACCTCTGAAGGCCATAGGAAATCTCTTAGACGGCAGTGGATGGGGAAGTGCACTAGTACAAGCCGGCGTTGCTACGCCTGGGACGGCTGATTCATTTTGTCGCGTTACTCATGTGATGACTAGAAGAGCCCATCAGATCACGGCTGGCAGTCTGTTTGTACTTCTTGAAAAGGCTTATTCTGAGTATCGTGTCAGTCTGAGCGACGACCAGAATCCGCTGTCATTAGAAGAGTGGTGTTCGCACAGTGTAGAGCTTTATCCACGGTTCAAGTTCTGGTTGCTTATCCTGCAGATGCAATTGGCCGTATTGATCTACATTAGAGCTATTAGTGAAGCTGACTTCAAACTGTACGTTGACGCACTCACGCAAATTGTTCCGTGGTTCTTTGCTCTAGACCAAATTCACTACGCTAGATGGATCCCTGTTCATTTACGGGACATGGTTACACTGAAAGACGTTCACCCAACTGTTTTTGCTGAGTTCATGAAAGGAAACTTTGTTGTCAAGAAGACAGAACGCAGATTCTCGGCCATAGCAATTGATCAAGCGCATGAACAGAACAATGCTTCTGTGAAAGATGACGGAGGAGCTTTTGGCTTAACGGAAAATCCGGCTGCATTGCGGCGGTGGATGGTATCTGGACCAGAGATGGCCAGAGTTATTGAAGAGTTTGAACCATCAACAGCTATCAACAGAGAAGAGAAAATGTTTAGATTTCCGTCATCATGAGGAGGCCAAACATGTGCAGAAAAAATTTGCACAAAATGTTGAAGATCTAGCCAAAGACATCGAAGAAATGGGAAATCCATTCACCGAGAACAGCAACGATCTTCTTGTACCGGACAGTAGAGACCTTCCAGATCCAGCCATTATTGATTCTGTTCGTAAAATTGAGAAATTAGGACAAGGGCAGTATAACATCTATGTAGGAGAGAGGCTAGTCAATCAAACAAAGTCCGTCTGGGATCGAGCCTATCAAGAAGAACAATTTGGCACTATTTAGGCGACCTCGAGTCCGAGAAAAAACAAAGTCGCAGCTGCAGCTTGCTTCCCTGAAAAATGACTGCTCCCTCTTTTCACGTCTTTACGTTGCATCGCAGGTCCGCAATGGGAATCTTGATAAATTTTTCGAGCATGAGAATCAGGCATACCCTCCGGCATTATCACAAAATGGCAAGCTGAGAAGCGGTACTAAGTCTGACCTTGTTAGTTGTCTGGAAGAACTGGTTAATTCCCGCGAGAATGCCACTCATCCCAGTGTGGAAGTTATCATCCTCGATGGCTCTGTCATTGTAAACATGCTTCGACCAGGTTCAGCAAAAACTTTCTCGGATTATGCTTCGCAAGTTTTTCTTCCATACGTAGCGTCCCAGCTGCAGCAAGCAAGTAGAATTGACATCGTTTGGGATGAGTACCGCCCTGACAGTTTGAAAGCTGAAACGAGGGTTAAGAGAGGAAAGGGAGTTCGAAGACGCGTAGAGGCTTCAACACCAATTCCAGGAAACTGGCAAGAGTTTTTGCGCACTGATGAAAACAAAGTAGAACTGTTTAGTTTTCTAGCAAAAAGAGTGCCATGCATCGAAACCGAAAAGCAAGTTCTCAGCACTATTCAGTCTGATGTAGTTTGCACTCAGTCAAAAAATGTTTCGAGGCTTACCCCATGTACACACGAAGAAGCAGATACCAGGATCATCTTGCACTTGGAGGACGCTGTCACTGAAGGATTTAACAAAATATCCATTCGTACCGTTGACACCGATGTAGTGGTTTTGGCAGTGGCAGCAGCACAGCGCCACGGAAACACTGAAATCTGGATCGCTTTTGGTACAGGAAAGAGTTTCCGCTTTTTGGCCGCTCATGAGATGGCTAGAATACTGGGACCAGACCGATGTATTGCCTTGCCGATGTTCCACGCCTTTACTGGGTGTGACACTGTTTCATTTTTTGGAGGAAGAGGTAAACGAACTGCCTGGGACACGTGGAGATCCTACAACGATATCACATCGATATTCGTCTCTTTGGCAAACACCCCAGAGTCTGTGGAGAGCTCAGTTACATCACTGGAGCGATTTGTGATTTTGCTGTATGATCGCACCAGCAGCCTAGAAGACATCAATCAGGCCAGGAAACACCTCTTTGCGCAAAAAGGGAGGTCGATCGAAAACATTCCACTGACGAAAGCAGCCCTTGTACAGCACATCAAGCGGGCAGTCTATCAAGCTGGTTATTGCTGGGCACAAGCGACGACTTCAAGCCCTGATCTCCCATGCCCTAGTAAATGGGGATGGAAAAGAAAGGAGCCATGCAGCTGGGAAGCCAACTGGACCTCACTGCCAGAAGCAACGGTGGCCTGCAGAGAACTTTTGAGGTGTGGTTGCAAGAAAGGTTGCAAAGAGAACTGCAAATGCTCAAAGGCTGCTCTGCAGTGCACAGCTCTATGTCAATGTGGTGGACAATGCACTGAGAACTAGGATTTTTCATGGTGAAACAGCATTGAATTCTATGCTTTCTACGCTTTCTATAACATGTAGCTTTTATTCATGGTAGTAAGGATTTCTTAGAACGAAAGTCGTTTTTTTCCATTTCTAAAGTGGTGTTTTAAACAGCAGGAAACCAGTTTTTCTATACGAATCTGTCCCTATGTTCGTACCAAGCTCTATAATCGAACATTTGCAATAGTTTTTTCTACACCATCATGTTGCACGTTTGTCAAGTGTATCATAATTTGGTTTAAGAGAACCAAATTCTGTATTATTCTTACTTTTACCCCATGCTTACACCTCATTTAGTGCTTACATGACGTTTTTAATAATAGGGTTGCTGCCATGACAACAGTAAACAGCTGCGATGTGAGTATTGTGATGAGGACACAATAAATACGGTGTAAGAAGCATTCTGACCTTAAAGTGTAATTTATTTCGTTAACTGCTATAGATTTATTAATGTTAAATGTAAAAAGGCCACGCCCTTTTTAAAAAACGCCGCCATGTTGGTCACGTGACTAATCTGCGATGGCCCTATGGTAAATGCTAGTTTCCATATCTCAAACCGCCCTTGGATACCTTGTGATGCCTACACAAAGTAATTGCATATATGTATACATATATGAGTGAGCCCTGACTATAGTGATTAGGGTTAAGCACTAACAATACTGATTAGGGTTAAGCACTGAAAATACTGATTAGGGTTAAGCACTGACCATACTGATTAGGGTTAAGCACTTAGAATAGTGATTAGGGTTAACGGTTAGCTTCTTTTTAGGGTTGGGGTTTTCTCTACAGTAGTTATTTTACTCCAGTTCTCTGCAGCGAATCCTCCGTGGTGTAGTGGTTAGGGCTTGGGACTACTGACTTAGTATTCCGGTATCGATTCCTGCTTGTAAGTCGGAAATTTTTTTTTTCCTTTAAAATTGAAGAGACTTGCACTTTGACGACATTTGTTGAGCAGAAACTAAGTCTCTGGGTCAAGAAACTTAGAAATTTCATGTAAGTGTAAGTGAAAAGGGAGAGGGCGGTTTGAGATATGGAAACGAGTGCTTACCTGGCCCTATATCTAAATTTGTTTTAAAAGATATGAGCTGCAAGTGTGCCAAGTTTCATTCTTTTATCATAAAAGGCACAATTTTTACTCCCAACTGCTGGACTATTGATGCTGTGGAGAAGAAGAAGCAGACTTATTTAGTTAATTTGTCGCAGAGATAAATTGGATCAGGCTTTTTTTGGTAAAAACTTGAATTGGCGGCAGATATGAATTCGTATAAGCTTACTCTCAGGAAGATCGAGTCACTTGCGGAGGCAAGCTTTCACGATGCCCTTCTTGCGGTGATCCTCGTAACTACCATGTTATTTCGCGTTTTCTCTGGATCGTTAGATCGAGAAAAGACATGGTACGCATTGAATGATCGTTTGTGTTGTAAGCAGCTGAGAAAATTCAGCGAGGGTTCTTTCTTTCAGCTATTTCCCGATTAATTTCTTCGCGTTAATTTTGCTGATCTGCACGATGAAAATGGCTGCCCTGTTTCAAGCCAGTGGTTCAAGCTAAATGGGCAAAAATCTTCTGATCAAGTTTACGTTGGAAGTACATTTGCAGTAGTTGCCTGTAATTTAGTCCTTAGGAACCCGTCAGAATCGGAATTTCTTCGATTAGAAGCCTTCTTGTCGCTGAAGCGGACCATCAACAGGCATGTTTTGAAAGAATCGGACATCGATCACAGGCCCGCTCAGGATTTATGCTGCGTTAGTACAGACAGAGATTCTAAAAGTGACGAAGGAGAAATTCCCCAAGAATTGAAAGAGGAGAAATTATCTTTAGAAAGCAGCTTTCCGGGAAGCCCGCCAAAATGCTCTACTCCACGAAGACAAAGCCCCGCGCGCCAAAATTTGAAATCCCCCTTGGCCATGTTGACAGTACGTCTTCTTCAAGTTCCTGTGACGACTCCTCGCAATCTGTTGGATCTGTATCGTCAATTTCTTCGTTATTAAGTGGAAAGTTTGGCTCTGCGTATAAGAAGAGAAAGATCAGACAAAAGGTGGAAGCTGTAATGGGAAGCGTCGAATCTGTATTTTTAGAGCAGGGAGAAATCTTGAGGGACGTTGTTGCACAAAGCTGCCTGTTTCGGCGTAAGAAAACTTTCAATGGGATCAATGGGAAGGAGGTTATTTGGCATGTGTTTAGTGAAGTAGCGAACGAGCTGGGAGTTCGAAAGGCATTCTGCGAGCTCGTACCTGAGGAGCTGTGGAACCAGCGTGTACAAATGATGTCTGTGCCAGATTGGATGTTGCTTCTTTGTAAGCTGGAATCAACAATATCTGACGATTCCTGGCAGATGATCTTAAATCGGACTCGACTTGGAAAAAGCGGGGTGAGTTAGCCACTGACTATTTTTTGTGTTGTTGTTGTTGTTGTTGGTGTCGGTTTTCTTTAAGCTTACAAGAACTATAAAGTAATCCCCCTAACCATAAATAAATGGTGGTCTATTCCATTCAAATGTCCACTCCCATTCCCCTCCAGAAAGTCATTTCCGAGGGGATTGACTGTGACGGCACCTTTGATCTTTGGAAAATTTCAGAGAGGTGTAAGAAAAATTGGCTATTTCTGTGAGGGGGAGGCAGGGTACTGTGTCAGTACCTTTGATCTTTTTTTCTTTTCTTCTAGAACTCATCAGACACTCCGATCTTGCTTTCCAAAAGCAACATAAAGGCACTTTGGTCTTTGGTGTTTGATAAAGTTCGAAGCCTCTTTGACATCACCCAAATACAAGATTTTCCTGGTTATGAAGTTTCTCTGGAAAGTGCCCTAACATGGATTATCAGGGAGTTGAGATTACATGGTGTGCAGAAAGAAATAATTGACCTAAGCCTCAAACTTGATGGTAGGCCATTTGCAGGTGAGAACACAGTTATCTTTAGTAAATATAGTGTACTTTATTATATATTTCCAGATTCCTTTATTGTATTTTGCAACAACTGTGTTGCACTTAAGAAAGAAAAACATAGAAACAATTTAAATCATCAGTGAAACTGGGTTAAGAATTATGACACCAAGGGACGTACAACAGTGTTCAAATTATTTCTTAACTGTTACTGAAACAAGTTCATCCTAACGAAACCCTGTGATCATTTATCATGGGTGTAGTCTTGGACTGAAATAACCTTTTTCGTCAGTATTCTTAAATATTTACCGTTCCTTATCCACAATTTTCACTTGAAAGATATTCAGTCATAGTCAGTGCAGAGATAAAATAATGTAAAACAGCCGAGGGTATATAATATAATGGGAGTTTAAAACTTGTTGTCCATATTATTGTTGTCTGTATTAGGAAGTAAATTTTAGAGAAAATACATGAGCTTTTTCTTGCGACAAATCCATTAAATTAAATACAGGTGACTGTATTAAGTTTGAGGG
>BOPM01001318.1:36311-46311 GCA_022179025.1 Porites australiensis
GATTTATACGTAAGTTAAGTAAAATGGAATACATTTGAGTAATTCAAAATGGCGGATCCAAGATGGCGGATTGTTCCAGTTACTTATTTCAGTAATGAGCCACGTCATCGTGACATCACTGCTATTGTTTAAAATTATTCATGTTAACCTGTTGACTTTATCACAAAGCTTTCTTTTTATTTATTTATTTATTTTTCGTTTAAGGCTTCTTCAAGGGAAATTTGGATTTGGGCAAAAAATTCAACAAAATGACGTCAAATTACGTCATTGTGTAAATCAAATTATACTTAGATGTTGGAAAAGATGAGAACATTATTTGTTTTTATTTTTGGAAGCCATATTATAGGAGGGCTGTCTTCTAAACGCCTCCTCTTGGACCCCTTGAAATTAAATAAACGTCCTGAGCATCTATTAGTCAGATCATTTCCGGGGTGTTTTTTAACAGAAAAACGACTCGCAGGCCTCATGCGCTCTGCTTGGCATAAAAACACAAAAGTTTTCTTGCACCAATCAGAAGCCAGAACGGCTGGGACCGTTCGAAACTGGTGTGGTAAACTATTGTCCCGCTATGGGCTCTGTCTTCTCCCTCACCGACTGAGGTTATCTCCACGCAAATCCAAAACCACCACAACCACATCTTTTTGATTTTCTTTTAAGCGAATCGGCCTTTCGCCCACACGAAACCAGTGAATCCCCTCACCGAAACCGCATCCCGTGGCCCCGTCTGGTTGTCCAGATCAGTGTGGACGGGGCCTGGCTGCCCTTGGCTCTCATGACGATGGGTTAGCTAAAACTATTAGTAACCAGAATTTTAAGAACATACTGAAAACATACCCAGGCTGTTAGTAAGTTAAGAACGCCTTTATTTTGCTCATGCGAGTAGTTTTAATGAAGACAAAAAAATGTAAAACTGTGCTCTAACGAGTCAATTCACTCAAATTCTTAAGAACATTTTTAAATATTAACGATGTGGCTTCCTATTTGCAAGATATACAATGTATTGTTCAAAAAACAACTCGATTTCTAGTAGAGCTTAGTTTTTTTAAAACTTATAAAGGCTTCACGGTTGAAAACTTAGGACAATTCGTTGAACAGTTCTTATTTACGTGACCCGTCAGAGCTTAAAAAGCTGTTACTTAAAATGGACACACTTTTAATTGTGTTCTTATTTATTTTATTTTGTTTTCAACAAGTTGCATATTCTAAAGCCTTGAGATGCATCATTTCTGTGCTTGGCAATGTTAAGACATTGTAACGGAAAGGTCTGATTAAAGGAATTACTTGTAATGGGAGACTGGGTACTAGTAACAAAAAACCGTTTATCTACAAAGTAATTACATATTCAAATGTTGCCAAGCACAATTTTGTAGTTCTATGTATTGTAAGCTGTATTGTAGCAATTAAGTTGAATAACTTAGAATTCAAACTGTTGCCATTTTTGCTTAAAGATTTTTTTGGACTTTGTGGCCGAGGAAGGTCACGTGACCTAGTTTGCATAATGCTGATGTCGAGAAATTGCATGATCCACCATAGTTAGTAGAGGAGACTGCAGGCAAACATCAAAGTTGAAAACAACGGTGCTTAAGTTTATGTTGGAAGCTCCCTGACCGTGGACAATCCTTTGTTTTTTTGTTCACAAATTGTGAATGAATAAATAAATGCCATGTTTCTATTGGTCAGTAAGTTCAAAATGATAGGAATGCTATTGAACGTTGTACACGGTCAGGTCCAAAAAAGCTGACAAAAACATACAACAAAGCAGTCTAATGGGTTTCATAACCACTCCACTTTAATAACTATGGTTACACACAACTTACAGCTTTGCGATACATAATTACGAAATCAATATACACCAGCCCCCTCAGTTTTCAACAAAAATAGCTTTTGACCCATGCCCTAAATTACTTGGCTATTAAGAAAGGAGAGCATAATCGGTCGTTGTTTTTTAAATGAAATTTACGGATTAATGTTTTAATCAACAATCTGCACACTAATACATTAAACAGTGGGTGTGATAGAGGAGTGCTGCTATAAGGGTCAGCAGCCTAGCCGGATACCCGTATTCGATGGTAAGTCATAATTCTTGCCGGGCAAATTTTTCTCCATATAAACACTTTGGTTTGTTCAGCCCGGTCAAGACAAGGCAAATCACAGCATGCGCGAGCACAGTTGGCTCTGGCCAAATACTTATGCGCATCCTCGAAATTCTTTTGCCACCAATGAAATACACAGAATGCAGACCAATGCATGCCAAAGACTAGCCTGTGTTATTGTAAACTATTCCCCATTTTCACTTCCTTGCACTCCTTACTGACAATAGCAGTAGTTCTAAGAACGGTTCAGATTGCTAAAAGTTGTTTTGGTTTTCAAAGTTGTTTCTCGGCTCTCAAAGATCAGTAGGAGAGGGGGGCATTGGCGGGTACTCAATACCGCAATGGCAAATACCGAAATACCGCGTGGAAATCGCGTAAATACCGATACCGCGTACTTTAATCACATTTATAATCGGTTCCGCATACTTATGGCTGCTTCCATCTAGCGCGTTTAATTATCTCCGGCATTTATGCACCAGATGTCCATGTTTTTGTTAACATTTTGGTAGTTCGCAAATTTTTCGAAAATTTTCAGTGAAAAGTAAACTACATTCGTTCAACCTTTTGGTAGGTCGATCCAACAGCTAATTAACTCCAATAAAAATAACTCTTGACAGCGCAAAATGAGATGACGGACTTGTTGATCGAGATAAGTTTGCTTGACCTTTGTGTCGATCCGATCGTGCAATGTGTTTGTTTGTAAAACAAATTGCATATAATATGTTGACCTTTGGCTCCACAATCGAAAGATATTTCTTCTGATAGCAATCGCGACGTTTCGACGGATCAACATTCGACACGTGCAGTCAAGAAGTGGTGATTAGGGGGTGACCATGCACATCTTAAGGGGCTTGAAACATGGGACGGATGATTGATTTCTTTAAACACGTATTGTTTTTGTATTTATACAAAATAGACTAATATTGCATGCATATATACATTTTCAGACTCTATTACTTCTTTTCAAATCTTTCCATTAATTTTTTCGGACACAACAATACATTTTTCAGCAGCTATAAATTTTTGTTTGAAACGGAGGACATTTTACACCTCATGCGCTTAGTTGCGCATGAGTAATGTCATGGGAGTTGTGGTTTGATCACATTTAGCTGAGCGTGGAATGGTTTGAAGCCCGTCATACTTGGCAGGGAGACAACTATAGCTTAGCCAATTACAGTGGATCCCAAGTTAAAAAAAATCTATAGAAATATAATATAAAATGTATAACTACTGACTAAACCTCATAGATAAACGGGAAAAAATACAAAGACGGAAGTTCAAATTGTTAAAAGCAGCACGACGAAGGGCACAGGGAGTCCTCGCTATATTACACACGGGAAAGATTGTACTCCAGGTTCTCCATGTCGTCAGAATCGTACAGATCCGGAGCCCTATATGTTTTGGAGTTGTAAACGTTTAAAAGAAGTCAGAGAAATGTGATTTGTGCATAACTCAGCGGGCAGGACATTCCATGTGCGGAAAGCTGGTATGAAAAATAAGCATTCGAGCATTGCCGCTCGATGACCTGGTAGAACTGATAATATAAGAGTGCTGTATAGGTGTTCTTTTGCGGGTCAATCTTTTGCAGCAGAAACAATATCGGCCCTAGTAGGGACCGTTGTGGTACCTCGGATGTGAGTTCTCGGGAAGTGGCTTCGAGAAAAGTAACCTATAAGTTTGAAGGGAACAAATCGTGAAGTTTGCAGGTAATGCCGTATTGATGCAACCTTCCAAGTAACTTGGCGTGATCCACTTTTTCGAAAGCCTTACTTACGTTGAGATACTTAATGTGTATTTGTTTGCCAGCGTCGAGTTGACCAGCAATGTAACATAAGACACCAGTGAGCTGAATCAAACAAGATCTACCGGCTAAAAAGCCATGCTGCTCGCAACTGATGAGGCTGGATACGTGATCCCGTACAACCGCGAGAACAAAGCGTTCAAGAACCTTGAAGATGACAGGAAGAAGAGAAATGCGGCAATAATCCTCCACGAAGTCTCTTTTACCTTTCATGAAAATGGGTACAATATTCTCCAGTCAAGTTCCCAGGAAAAGTGCCGAGCTGCAACGATTTGTTGAATAACATGGACTCCTTTGATATGTTTTTGTAGACTTGAAAGTGCACAACGTCCAATTATAGCATTCCTACCACATTGACCTTATTGATCAATAAGCTTAATTCCGTCACAATTTGTTAGCACTGTGCACCGTTAAGAAGCTTATCTTTGATCAGTTTCCTCTAATAACTATGGTTTGATTTTATCCTTGGTTTAAATTCTCTGTTCTTTACTTTGGTTTAAACTCGTCATTATAGATCACCATACTAAAAATTAGAAAAAAAAATTAATACCAAGAATTCAACTGATAACAAAAAATAAAAAAAGATTTCCCTGCAAACCCAAGAATGCACTGCTTTCTCCACTTTTCTTGACGCTTTAAAAGTCGGGTTAATAGCAATAATATAAGTGAAAGGTCGGTGCAAATATATTTAAAATCGCTTGCAATAACCCGCAGCGGCCCAACTTCCTAGGTCCAAAAAATCATTAAGCTAGAAGCAACTACTACAAATTTCATTTTTCGCAAATGTATCCCAGTTCTTCCCAGCAGAAATAGTCATTCCATTCTACATTGAACCAGTCAAAGTTTAGTATTGTTATACATTGCTGATCATTATTATTTTTTGGTTGGCCACTGCTCCATTTTGCATAATCAGTTAATCCGGTTCCGTCAGTCCATTCCCATTGACCATTATAATCAAGGTCGGAAAGTCCAATCCAGTAACGACCTCGAGCACTCAAATATTCTGTTTTGATAAACTGATTTTCTTCCTCAGATTCAATCTTCACTAACTCACCACCGACCTCCCGGCAGTTCTCTTTCGCATTGTTCCAGTCCTTTGATGACATGTACAGTTTATAACACGAGGACCCAAACCCTTTCCATTGAGCGTTACAGGATACTGAAACAAGTAAGAAAAAGTAAAATTAAAATCTGAAAACATAATAATAAGAAATGTTCGTCTAAAATTATATAAATAAGTGGTAAATGCAAACTCATACCTCCACCATTGTTGGCCCACCCCACTCCTCCCGAAGCGTTTTTGTGATAGCTTTGTAGTCTATAACTACAAGATGGAGTTAACACTTTTGGACTGTTCACAAGCCAATGTACATCCCTCCCTTAACCCCTGCCCAGGCGATGCTGGGACAAAAGTCAACAGTGCCCCGGTACGCGGGGTCTTGGATGAAATTTGCTTCTTCGGTATCCAGACTGGGTAATTTTTGGGCAAGAGAATTAGGGACTCTCGTAAGTCTCTCTCGAAAAAACAAATGGATAAAACTCTAACAACAAACGTCAAAATACAAAATGTTATCAGACAGTTTCACATCATTATAGATGTGCCTCCTGTTACCCCTACCAGTTTCTTCCATATTTTAGCCCGACAGTGCCCTATTGTGCCAGCGGAACAAACCAAGAAGAGCGTGATAAAATGCCAAACAGGAGTGTCAAAAAAGACAGCACTTTCAGGGTGGTAACATGGTATATGGGCTCAGGGCTCAAAGCGCAAAATATGACTGGGATCAGGGCTCAGAGGAAAAGGCTCAGAGCTCAGAAGAAGGGTATCAGGGATCACGAGGCTTTTGAACCCCAATCAGGGATCAGATTTATTACACAGTCTAAAAATCTTTCCTCACAATATTTTTCCGCATAATAAGGTTTCTGTCCATAGAATTTCCTGGCCGAGGTACATTACCTATTCTTGCTTCCGGCTGGCGGCAGTTCCTGTCATACGAAGTCCTGGTTGTTTGACGAAACCATGGTATCATATTCTTGATTTATTTAATTGTTGAGAGCACTGTAATATGAATCTCAAGTCACTTTTTTGGCTTTGTAACGCAACTCCTCAACGCGCTGTCAACGCCGGAAGGCCGGCAAAGAAAGCGATTTATACATATCTTTTTTTGCGAGAAATGGCGAAGAAGAAAAAGGACCAAAAGATATCCTCTGACAGAGAAAGGTACGTAAGTACTTCCTTGACTGATTTACCGGATTTACTTTTGGCAAGGGTTCAAGCATAGAGTTTTTCGACCGATCAAACATAACAATACAGGACAATAGACAAACCGATTCATTGAAAGCGGAATTTACTGTATAGGTTCCGATTGTCTCATCGCCTCAAGCAAGTCACAAGGCGACTATAAATTGAGATTCGTTTTTTTTTTTGACCAGTAACTTAACCCTTAAAAGTACTTAAATAATTAGAATGGACATCAAAAGTCAAAAGTAGAATACAAGTAAATGGGATAGCAGAATAGAAAGTCCAGAAGCTTGGATGCCCTTATCAAGAAACGCAGCAATAGGAGATCCGTACGACAGCGGACTAGTGAGGCAAAAGCTCATACAAACAACGGAGTAAGAAATGCACCAATCTCAGTGGCTAATAATCGACCAACTAGAACCAGAGCTTGGAGTCGTATAGGTTCACATGTGACCAGTCGACGAAGACTAGCAAGGCAAGGTCTTTAAGTGTTGCTTTTTCTAATGAACACTTGAAGTACGCAGTTGAAACGTCGCGATCTACATCATTAAGTGACTGAATCGTGAGACAAACGATTACACTTTATTAACATCAATATCGTAGACAAGTAACACGGCCGACGTGAAATTTTTGGTTATAAGGGCCTCTTTGGAAATAAAACATCTGTGATCCACACAGATCGGACATTGATTTACTGGACAAGTTATCCGGGCAGGCAGATGTTCGCACGGCACAGCAATTGGAAAGCTAGAGAAAGACCTTAGTTCAGAAGTACTTTACAGTGCCGTTAATTCAACCGGGGACCAACCAGCGCTACCTGTGTTTGCTGTTTGACTAAAAATGTATTAATTCGAATTTTGAATCTAATGCTTTCTTGTGATTGACTTATAAACCTCCGGGTGGACTTGCTCGTCTGCGAAACACTGAAAATATACCTATAGATACTCCTGATGAACGTTACATCTGAAAAAATCAAGTTTCCGCCGCAAGATCTACTTTTAATGTATAAATTAACAATAACTTACATTCTGTTTCTTACTAACGCTTCCGTTCAAGAAAATCAGGTTTTATCATTTGTCTAGTATCGCCAACCATTATATTTAAAGTGTTTTAAATAGAATAATGCACAAAAAGAGGTTGACTCATATTGATCTTTAAAGCTCTGACAGAACCTACCACTTGCACTAAAAACTAAAGTCAATGTTTTTCTCTTTCGCCCATTTGAGCATGTTCTATATTGTATATTTGGAGATAAACTGAAGAGATAAACAAAGTTGTGTAAGTTAAAATTTTGTGTAAGAGCATGGATGGGATCAATTTTTTCATCAGAGCTCAGGGATCAAAATTTTTGGGAAAATGGGGCTCAGGGATCAAAATAACGTCAAGAAAATAGGGATCAATGGGTCCCGGATATACCATATTACGACCCTGGCACTTTACTTAGTTTACTTCCTGTGTTTAGTCAAATTAGGCTCTGAGGTCGCTTAACTCACAACTACAAGGACTTTTAAAAGCAGATACCTAAGATTACGGCAGCTAGGGAAAATGACTTAAGACACATTTTGTTATAAAACGAAAAACAAACTGAACAGAAATATACCGACCTGAATAAGGGTGGATTCCACTGTCGCGTAATTTTCACGTACGTACGCGCGTAAACTAAAAAAAGTTGAACCACACTAAACTTCAAGTTTTAACGCAACACTTCATACCTTGTCTCTACGTATCGAGAAAACAGGATCAAATTCAAATTTCCCCGCGGAGAGGGGGGGGGGGGGGGGGGGGGGGGGGGGGGGTAAGAGCTAGATTTGCCTCGAAGCGAAACTCTTTCTTCTCTTCTTCTTTTTTCTTCCCGCCATTGTTCAAGCAAACCGCATTCAAAGACTTTTTATTGCCTCCTACAATTGCCGTCCACCTGCAAAAGACACCATGCGTTTAGTTTCTCATACTTCACAGTGGCGTTTTTACAAGTTTTTAAATCTCACGCTACATTGATTCCGATCATTTGATTAACTACGCAAGTAAAACTTACCTGCGTGTTCACGCACGTACAAATTACGCGACAATGAAAAACCAACCTAAATTGTCTGTTTCGTAAGGTGCTAAAATTACACGATATTTTTTCCTCCACTGTACCCAACCGTTTCTTGTTCGCTATAAAGATGCTATGGCACCGAAAAAATAATTAAAAACTCATTTCATTACAATAATTTTTCGGTGTAAAATCTCTAGAGGAGATCTCTTTAAATCCAGCTTTTAAACTTTTTCAAAGGTTCAGGCTTGTAAAGATGTGTGGTGTGTCATCCCTTGCAGTTCGCCATTTCCCCTCGCCCAAGGGGGGGGGGGGGGGGGGGGGGGGGGGGGGGTTGGGGGCTTTAACACACATTATTTAAACTGTTTTTCTAAGTCCCCGCCTATGCACGGTTTAGGGGATTTACATTGACTGGTACGTTAAATATGCTAATGGTGCTGTTTGGGGGCTGTGACGTCATTCAGTATGGCGGGCTTTTAGGAATTTACACTCTTTTCACTATATTTTCATGGCTTGTCAAAAGAACAGTAGCAATCGATCTCTGTGGAAAAATTGAGTGGAAGGCACAGAAAAATAAAAATAGGTGAACTGTGCTTAAATTATTTAGTCACTCCAGAAGTAGCTCATATCTGCTCCTAAACTACACCTCCCTTGTCATTTAACATCTCCTAGTATATGTATCAGCCGATTTTCATCAAATTCACAGTAAACGTGCATCTCAAAGGTAAAGGAACAGCTCTGAAATGGACAAGCGCCCAGATATAATCTTCAGCTTGATAAGATAAAAGCAAAAACAAGAGAGGGTGCCATCCACCGGCCTTGTACGACCGACGGTTAGGAACATACCCGAGCTTGTCGGCTGTATTGAGGTAGTTGTTGAAGAAGTCGTTGCTGATACTGATGGATTAAGGACCATTATCACAGTTGGTAAAGACATTGCGCAAGGATAAAAAAATTCAACCGTTTGTTTATGAACTCAGGGTTCTTATTAACAAATTGAACTTACCTCGGAAACTGTAATGGGTAATTATTTTATTTTATTCTTTTGGACGTATCCATGGACATTGACCCAACACAATTTTACGATGGGAAAATTGTTCACAGAAAAATAGTTGCTTCCTGTAGGAAACAGCCTTTTTCTAGTGGGCATTGGGCATTAGTGTAAACGCACCTATTCGTGAAATATAGTCTGTTTTTAAGAACATACTTGGACTTATCGGCTGTAATGAGGCAGTTGCTATGGCAGTCGATGATGCTTCCAATGGGTTAAGGACAGTTGTCACTTCTGACAATGACACCGAATAAGAACATAACGATCGAGTTTTAATTTGTTTGATTATGCGCTGAGTTAGAAATCGGCTCTAATGGAAAAAGGATCGCATTTAATAAACTAAAATGATAATAATAACAATAGAAACAATTACAGTTAAATATTAAAGTTGTAATAAAAAATGAGGAAAGAAGACGGCAAATTAAACTTTGTGTAACAAGCGAGACAATAATTTTGTTTGAAAATAATTGCCTCAAACTTCATCTTCCATTTAACAGATCGTTTTGTAAAAGCCGAAAAAAAACCTTGATATTTAGTAAGGACCACGGCAGAACAACTGTTTTGCCGTCCTCTTTCTACCGTCCTGTTGCATAAACTCACTAATACCAATGTTCCGGCACAAAAGCAAACGTACCAACTGCGCGGTATGGCCATTACCTTAAACAATCGGAGAACCATGTCACCCCGGCAGTGGCAGCCATGGACAGCTGTTTCGCCCTTATTGGGGCTCATCAGCAAGGCATAGCCGTCGGACCTCTGTACGGACAAAGCCGTCCTCAGAGGC
>BOPM01001319.1:0-7500 GCA_022179025.1 Porites australiensis
ATATTGTGAATGTCCTTTAATCCCATATTAAAGATGTGGACTTGCCAAGACACGCCTGAGACACCCCTCCCTTCCTTTTGATAGTCTCCCCTACCCCACCAGTACAATCTGTAGACGCGTATGTACTTATGTACGTACGTACGTACGTACGCTCGGTCAATCACGTGACAACCAAACGAAAAGAGGTTGACCATATTCCATGAGTATGGGGCTCTGTCCCACGTGCGCTTTGCGCGTGCGGGAGCCTCGCTAACATCCATTGAAACTAAGACCGCGTTGTTTGGAACTTTCCTCTTTTCTATAAAGTTGATAAACTGTGTGGTATCTTTGAGGTAGGATTTTTGTACTTTAGCGATAGGCTGTAGGATGTGGTCTAAAAATGAAGATATATGTTCTGTTGGGCCATCGCAGCCCGAAATTACAGGTCTACCAGTTAAAACTGGTTTGTGAATCTTTGTTAGCGTGTAGAAAAATACGAGAAAACATCTCGAATCTCCTGAGAAAGACACTTACATGCACTAGGACATGTCAGTGACCTGGCATCACTGCAACCTAGTCAGATACTATCATACCGGTTCAGCCCAAAAAAAGCATTTTTGACCTTGAAGGAAGCACAACAGAACGCGGATCAAAGATAAACCTACGCTATTGGTCACTTTTGCAGCCAATGGCAAGTTAGTATTTTCGATCATAGCCACCAGTACTTAAACAGTCTGCTTCGCTCTCTGTACCTAAGACTTTACCATAGTAGCAACTGACGAGGAATGCTATAGTTCCGAAACTGCAGTCTTGCTTAAGAATTCATAACAGTGGCATAGATGACTGTTAAGCAAAAACTTAAGTTAATACCTACGAAGGAACAACAAGACATCGCGCTCCAGTTCAAAGACTCACTTGTGTTAAGAAAAACTAAATGAACTGTGTGAGCGCTAAGAGAATTATCTTGACTGAGGCACGATATATTTCTCCAAACTTGGTGTAGCTTAGTTTAAGCTACAGTCTGAAGATCGCACTATCAGTGGAAATTCAAAAGCCTGCAAACCACACTATAGAGATGGGTCCAGAGTCATACTGATATGGCAGGAAATAATCACATTCACGGACAAAGAAACTTGCATGCATGCATGTAGTTAATCAGACACAGTCATTTCGGAGAAATCCAAAAAAACTAAAATCTTTATTCAGCCGTAATAAACAGAGGTCAAAGGATATAAAACACTTTACAACTGCATGTGAAATCAAATCCTATCAGGGACACCTACAGAAGCACAAACCACAGGAAATGATTACTCAGTATGCATGTAACAAACTTGTTTCATGACCTCTTAATATAAGACTTAGTGCGGCAAAAACAAGATTTACTCAGTCAAAGTCTAGAATGCTACAAGTCATGCACTGTGTAGTGCTAGTAACCTTCGCAAGAGAGACAAAAAGAAAGAGAAGCACTGTTCACGAGCTTATGAGTCGTGTTTGGCCTGTCAACGCTTATTTCTTACAATGTAAGTAGCCTGAACAGGTTCTTTCAAAAATAGTTATTTGTTAAAAATTTGGCTATTTTCTAAAATATATAGGTTCTTATTTTATGAATGAAAAACATTGTGGCTAAAGAGTACTTAGCTTATAAAGAGGCTTTCAGTGGGGTGATGTCTCCCAAAGAGGTTCCCGCATATTTTTCTAGTGAAAAGAACTTTGTCATATAGATTTAAGAAAATAGGAATGTCTTTCAAATATATTTAGGATAAACAGGCTAGGTTCTTGTTACCCTGTTCCAGGCATTCAGATAGTAGAAGGTGGGAGAAAAATTCATGAAGCAAAAAAAAAAGAAACGAAGGAGACAAGAGGGGGAAAGGGGGAGAGAACGCCTGTAAACATTCCCTTACAGAGCTCTTTCCGCCCTTAATTGACCGCCGACCATGTATTAAAAACTGTGACATGAACTTCAAAGTGCTGGAAGGCTAGCCGCGACCCATAAGCTGGTTATAGTAATGAAACGTGACCTTTGAGTTAGCTTTCAATAAACAACATCAGAGGTTTTCCTTCTTTTGACTAAGCAAATCCAATCCATGTCGCTCTGAGTCAAACATTGAGACGGTCAGTCATGCATACTGGGCAATTATTTCCTGCAGTTTGTTTCTGAAAGAATTTGATTCCAGATGCAGTTAGGTACTGCTTTTCTTAAACCTCTGTTAAAGCATTAATCTTTTTATTGTGGCTAAATAACCTTTCAAATAAGATTTTTTGTGCCTTTGTGGGCTTCCATAAATGATCTCACACGCACACCTCCCCCTCCCCCCCTGTTTTCTCGGTGTACAATTTAACTCGCTCCCCACTTACCGCCAGCTGGCTCTACTATCTGAACACCTGGAACAGGCTAGGTTCTTGTATGGAGGGGGCTTAACTGGCAAATTTATAGCCTTACAGGTTCTTAAAAACCAGGTTCTCAGTCACAGGTTTTTACTGTATTGAAAACATTGTACTTTGCAGTAACAGGCAAATTAAGACAAAAAATTTCCCCATAAATGCTCAAAGACTCCTTGTATTGCGAGATTTGAAAATATTGAATTCAGGACGAACATATCTTATTATAAACCACTTTTGAGTGTGGTTATCAAGTTACGAAAGTAACATTTCTTAAAAAAATTAAGCTAAGCCATGTAAAAGCAGTTATTTCAATTTTCAGGGCCTTAATGTTGACCGGCCAAATCTTGACCCAACATATTACGTTGACTGCCTGTAATTTTGAGTCTTGGCGGTCTGGTCTTGTGGATTGGTTGTTTTTACATGTAACTCACTACAGTACCTATCAACTTAATTAGGAGCCAAATATTTCATTTATTGGAGGGAACAGTGTAGTAAACTGTCTATTGTAAGATTGATCAGCTCTTTTATTTTTCAATTGCTCAATATGTAGGGGTGAGGGAAAGTCCTTGCCCAATCTTATCTTCTTAGTCATAGAAGAACATGAAAGTGAGATCCTCCAAGTTGAATGTAGGATGGAATGCTCTGTTGTAGGTGAACAAGAGCAAAGACTTTTAGCAAGTACTAATGTAGTTGATTATGGCAGATGGTATTTATTATGAAAGTTAATAATATACAGGAAAAAAGTTTGAACCGCATTGCCTTAGAGCAGCAGTGCAGTTTTTAATTAACACAGTGCAATTTAAAATGAGGAAACACAAATGCAGAAAGGGAAATAATGCAAATTTCTCAGATAATGAAAAACTGTGATTGGCTAATAAACATTAATAGAAATATAGATCAGAACCAATCAGGTGCCACACCTTGCTGGCGGGAAACATGCATACTTTGTTTTATCCTTTTTCTTTTGTAGTTAACACTTTCTTCTTTACATTTTATTTTATAAATGTACTTGATTATTTTTATTTATTTATTCATTGTGGGTTGTGTTTTATTTTATTGTTGTTATCAAGATTTTGAAATGTATGTATAAAGGTGTATGCATGTGTGACAATTAGGAATGTTAAAACTTTCATAAATTATATATTTTTTTGATGGACTCAAAAGAGCAGCGATATAATTCATTAATGATGAGGCCTTTTCTCGTGTATTTCAAGAATTGCTGTTATGGTTAATATGACAAGACATCATGTCTGTATACTTAATTCTGCTGACTGGTTTGTGGGAGTTTTTGTTTTGTTGGCATTTGATTGTACATATTATGGGAAACCATACATTTAAGTTTGTATTACTTTAATTTACACACAGTTTAAAAATACATTGAATTCATATGGAGATAATTATTTTCCTAATTATAATTGATGATTAATAATTGATTGGTTTGGTCACTCTGATTATTTGATGACTGATTTATGAAATCTCAGTCAATATCACTACTTAGAAAATGATTGTCAAGCCTTGTTGTATTACCTTGAGTTTGGAAGGTATATGGTGTATTTTCTTTTGAAATCAGGTTTTGGGAACACTTCAAAAGATACAGCATTGTAATAATGATAATGCTTGTACAGTTACACAAACAGTTCTTAAGGGTGCAAAGAAACTCAGTTTTACAGTTTGACCTATTTGGGCAGGCTGTAGCTTACAACTATTAGCCCAAGAGTCACAGCTTTTTTTATTATGCTTCACCAGTTCCTGCAATTGAATACCCCCTCCAAAAAACACTTATCCCTCAAGCAAGATAAAAAATACAATCCACCAGCACCATACCTTATATTAATTGTGTAGTTGGTAAATACAAATAATTCATTCACTAGGAGAAGAGTTGGAAAGGGACACTCCTGTAGTAGAAAATGGCCCAATTGAGGAAGCAAGCAATTCGCAGGGAACACAGCAATCTCTTCCAGAAGAAAATAATTGTAGCCAGTTAGAAGATGACCGTCTCATTGCTAGAGCAAGGGCAGTTGGTGTGGACTATGAGTTTGCAAAGCCTGGTGTAGTGGAAACAGAGGATGACAGAAGAAAAAGAAAGCGGCGAAACCAAAGACGAAGATCAGAACAAGAGAAAAGGTTGCGAGATGTTGCTGGAGATCTACCGCCACCTCCACCAGCAGGTTCAAGTCAGCAAGAAGATAACGCATACAGTGCTATTTGTGCATTTGAGGTGGAGGAGATGACTTACGCATTCAGTTTTTGTGAGGTCTGCAAGGAACGACGACTGGAGTTCAAGGGCACAAGAAACATGTGTACTCGCTGCAGGAGAGATAAGAAGGTACCAAAAGTTTGGTCTGGAGAGAATAACATGGATCCAATGGCTGTTCCTGAGATTTTGTCTGACATGTCAGATACTGATAGCCAGGCTAGCACCTACCGTGCATGTACACTTACTGAAGCATGGAGGTATCGCTTCAAAGGGGCATTGCATTGCATTCCCACAGGCTGTGCAAGAACGGGCAACTATTCTTCCACGACTACCGGCAGAGGTGGATATCATTCGCGTGAGACGACAAGGAAAAGATGATACCCATAAGGACTTCAGGGTTAGAAGACACCGTGTCGAGGGAGCGCTTCGTTGGTTGAAGGACCTGCCTATGATGATGTTGTTATTGATGGTGCTCGAATACAGAATTTACCTGAAGACGGTGAGTTGCCCAATCTGAGAACTGTTGAGTTTTCTGAAACAGAACGGGTAGATGACCAAGGCCCGGCACCACAGCAGTTGGATGCTGGGGAAACAGATTGTACTGATGACTCTACAGTCTCTGGAGTAATTCTTCCTGAGCCTGGCGTTAACGTACAAGCACAAGTTGAAGCAGCCGTAAATGAAGTTGTGTCAGAACCTAGGGAGGGTGAACCAGAAAATACACAACGAAGAGTGGAACAACCAGTGATTCCTTGGCCGACCACGGACACGACACCAGCGTCAGAGTTTACCACTCCGTACTTTTTTACGATGGCATTTCCTTGTTTGTTTCCCTATGGAAAGGGTGATTTCCACATAAACCGGCCAGTGACATGTCCTTCACTGCATGACTGGGCAGAGCACCTGCTGTGGTACCAAGATGGGAGGTTTGCTAGGCATAAGGTGTGGAAGTTTGTTGTCCACAATATGATCATGAGGAAGCGTGCCCTGGAGCAGAGCCGGTTCTTTGTTGATCAGCAACTTGGTGACCCACACATAACTGTTGCAGACCTGCAAGAGCGACTTGCGAGAGGTGACACTTTTACCGACAAGTTGTTGTATTTTGGCGCAAATCTGCGCGGTACAGCTCAGTACTGGCACCAGAGACGCAGAGAGCTTCGTGCCCTTGTGGAGTTCATGGTCAATGAGAAGCGTGGGTTGCCTTCATTTTTCATGACTGGAAGCTGTGCCGAGTTTTACTTTCCTCCTCTTAGAAGGCTACTGGAAGAGTACATCTTGCAGACCAAAGGTGAAGAAGTCAACCTTGCTGAAGATAGCAATGCCCGCTTCAAGGCAGTACAAGAAAATACTCATGTAGTGGTGAGTTACTTTGACCTGCGTACCCAGGCATACCATGAGAAGGTACTGAAGCCGGTATTTGGTGTCTCTGATTATTGGTACCGCTATGAGTTTGCCAAGTCCCGGGGTCAAATTCATTGGCACCAACTCAGCTGGAGGGAAGACAGGCAACCGCATCAGCTATTGCATGAAGCTCGTGAAGATGGTTGCGAAGAGGAAGAGTATGCAGCTAGACTTAGTCAGTGGGCAGATGAAACCTTTGCCATGACAGCATTACATCCAGCTGGCAATGATGAAGAAGGGCAGCCAAGAAAAGACCTCTGGCCACCACCTGAGGGAACGGCTGAGCCCATATCAGATGATAGGGATCCCTTAGTTAAGATGCTAATGCAAATAGCTGCAACACAAGATGCAATACTGGAGGATCATTTGCTTTTAGTAAACAGGGTTGGACTCCACAGTTGCTCTGATTACTGCTTGAGAACTCCTCGCCATCCGGAGCAAGGACTGCAGCCTAGAGAACGTGTATGTCGGATGGAGTTTGGAAGTGAGTTCCGCCCAGGGAAAAAAATTCACAGTAATCCGGAAATTGTAGAAGATCATAATGGAGCTCCCCGTCTAGAGATGCCACGTGACCATCCACGTGTGGTTCAGCATTCTCGTTATCAGTTACAATCGTGGAGAGCAAATGGGGATGTAAGCTTGATTCTTTCCAATTCCCCTCCGGACAATCCTAGCACAGATGATATCATAGCCATAATTGACTATGTCTGTGGATATGCTTGCAAAGATAGCGAACCTACTGGTGCAACTTCTGATCTCTTTAAGGACATGGTGAATGCTGTTGATGCAGGTGATGCAGACCAGGTGACAGGCAAGTCAATGTGTACTAAGATGCTGATAAAGACGGTAGGAAGACGAGATATCAGTGCACCGGAGGCTTCCTTTGAACTGAAAGGGCTGGCACTTCGGCGATGTAGCCGTCCATTTACCTACTGGTCAATGTCAGGGTCAAGGAGACTTGAACGCGATGGTGAAACTGCAACTCCCACCATTCACCGCCCCATTCCCCTTCGCCCCTGGCCTATTCGTCCCACCCTTCCCATAACCACCTCAACCACCACCACCAGCATCACACGACCACCACCCCCACCTCCATCATCATCATCGTCATCGTTATCACATCTTCCACAATTCATTTACTCCCCTCCAATTAAACATACCTCAAATCTCAATTACTCCGTCCACCACCAATTCTCGTCATCAAATAATGATGAGGTTTCAGACAACATGCCCATCACATATTCACCATCATTATTCACTAACCATACCAATGGAAATTCCACCACTGTTACCGCCACCGTCAATGCCACGTCCATTAACAAGAACAACTTTCACTCAGATGCCGACAGGAAAAGAGGACAAATGCAGAGAGATACACAGTGTGAATATTGTAAATATTGTAAAAAAAAAATCTTGTAAATACGTAAAACTGAAAAATAGTGCAAAAAAAAGAAACATGAGAACGACAAATTTTAAAAAAAGCATATTCAGTTCTGTTAGCAGCATTTTCACTTCATTTCTCATTTGTGTAAATTTCATTT
>BOPM01001319.1:17835-38489 GCA_022179025.1 Porites australiensis
ATGTTGGGACTGAAGCTACAGACATATCACCAGACCTAATCAGCCTTGGTGTGATGGGAGAAAAGTTTGATCCGGCTGCAACAAAGTCCGTGATTCTGCTCCTCTTTTACTCACTCATGTGGCCCCCTTGAAAACAGTTCATGGGCAGGTGTTTGTTGAATGGTTTGGCCTAACAGACAGCTGGATCTGCCGAAGGGCAAAATGTGGTGACCAGGTAATCAAGGATGCCATGGTGCAACTCAAGATTGGACCACCAAGTAGAAAAGCTGCCACAGAGATGCTTGTGTTGTTCTAGATGCAACCAACACATGCGTTACCACCCATCGTTTCATCCCTGGCTTGTAGGAAGTGGCAGATGACTCAACTATTGTCCAAGAAATCGGTGAGGGAATTTGCTGGTGAAACTTGCGTCTTGTCAGTTGTTGCCCTAACAATACCCAAAAGCCACTGAGTGTATACTAGTGGGCAGGCAAAGCCGTAAGCTGTTTTTGATGTTGTGGGATCTAATTGGAATCTCTCTGTCTTTTAACACTCATCAAGGTGTTGATGATGTTTCTGGGGATTGTCACCCACCCTTGCTGGCAAATACAGGTTTCCTGCCTAATGTTCACCCAGATATTACATGGTCTGAGGAAAGGACGGAAGAGTTAAAGGGATAATCCCCATGTTCGAGGATAGTACAACCCTGATTTCTGACCACTTTTACTCCAGGGCACACCCACTACCCTTCCACCTATGATCAAAGTGGTAGGAGCACTTATGTCAGTGTGTGGGTGTTTCCTCTTCCATGCACGTTTTATAGCAGGGGAAGTCAATTTGTCTCTATAAGAAACAAGAAGCACGAAGTAAGAGAAATGAGGTGGCAGGGGGTAACATTTTACCACATCAAGGGTATTATGGACCACTGGTTTTCCCTCACTACAGTGGTAGCAGTGCTTGTGGCGTGGTCACGGATTTCTTACCCCATTTGTATGATAGTGGGAAATACCACTTTGCATGATTGTCACTAACGTTTAAGATGCCAGGTAACTGCCAAAAGTAGGCAGGGAATCATCTATTTTCTTCTATTTTCCTTTGAAAGTAGCTAGGGGAAATCCCCAGTCCCTGTCTCTTAATGACAGCCCGCTTTGCCTCTCTAAGGGAAAGTGGTTACTGGGCAAAAGAGAGAAAAGTGTCAAAGAAAGCAACAATTAGCCACACCAAAGGCACTCCTAATGACACTGGCTTTCTGCATCAAATTGTTTATGAATGACTGCATAACCCATGTGATACTGGTTCTTTTGTAACGTAGGGGTAAAGGGAAGTGAAATAATCAAAGATAAACTGAATAAATTCCTCTTTCTCTTCTACCTCACAGATTGACTGAGTAACATTTGTGTACTACCATAAAAGGCTTCCCTGCATTAAAGTGTATTAATACCTCCGTTCACTGCTGTAATAGGCTATGGGTCTTCTTTTAATTACACATCTTTACTTTCAGAAATCTATACTGAGTCATGGTTTTCCAGGCATTCCAGGGTCAAATGGCATGCCGGGAATGCCGGGCGTGCCTGGGCCACAGGGACCCCAGGGGAAAGAAGGTCCAAAAGGACAAATTGGAGATAAGGGATCGCAAGGAGTGCAGGGTCTTAGAGGAGACAGAGGTGGCGAAGGGCCTCCTGGGAAGAGCGGACCGTCAGGAATTATGGGAATAAAAGGTGAACCGGGGCTTGTCGGAATAAAAGGACAGCGAGGCATTGTGGGAAATCAAGGAAGAAAAGGAGACAAAGGAGAGAAAGGAGAAAGCGCCAAAACAAGTCAAGCAAGTGTAGTACCACAAACCAACTGGAAACAATGTGTGTGGAACTCAGGGAGCACTACTGATAATGGAAAGATTAAGGTAAACAATAAACGCCCCAAAAAGCTAAACACGAACTATTTATAAGTACCACAGATGATGTTCATGGGTGGAAAACGATCGACAATCCGTTTTCCGAGTGCGATAAACTTAAAAGTACAGCTATGACCTCAACCTCATTGTCTCAGCCTTCATCCCCAATCAAAAAAGAAAAGATATATATATATATATATATATATATATATATATATATATATATATATATATATATATTTAGACAAATTGCCCAATATTTCGGTTTTAAAAGACACCTTCTTCAGGGGCTAAAATAAAAACGAAAATAAAACTAAAATTTAGTTACAAATAAGAATTTGAAAATCTGACAATAAAAACAATGGGTTGTTATTGGTATAGGAAACTAGGTGGTATCATATATCAGTGAGCTTCGTTACGTCTATTTATTCCCAGAGGAGATAATGTGTTCCCTTTGTGTATTAAATGAGCTTCTCTAGCCTTTCTCACTGCGTCACAGTTGTACTGATCCAGGACTACAACTGGGAGATCCGGCATCACTCATTGGTCTGTTGCTGTGGACTTCGTGATATTTTATATATTAATTTTTGTGTTATTTAGCTTTATTAGAGTTGCGGACATTTTAATCGTTTTTTTTTTTTTCTAGGACTGTGCTCTTAACAAGTTGAAATCGGACACAGCGCTCAAAGTCTCATTCCAGGGAAACATGAGGGTTTATGGTGATTCTAAGTGTAACCGGTGGTATTTCAAGTTCAATGGAAATGAATGCAGTGGGCCAATGACGATTGAGGCTGCTGTTTACAACAACTGGTCATCCGGGAACCATTATCTGTATCATCATCGGTCATTTGAGGGGTACTGTGAAAACATTCCACAAGGGGCGGTTAGAGTGGAATTATGGGTAGGAAAGTGCAGTGGCTACACCTTGGGTAATGCTTACACTGGTTGGAATTCAGTGTCCCGAATAATGATAGAAGAAGTATCTAGGTCCCAGTCCTAATAAGAGCGTCTCCCTCCTTTCCGTGGTTTCCAAAAGAAATTTAAAAGGTTTAGCTTTCCAAGTGTTTTTTTTTCGTGCGAGGACTGAATATTCTGTGAGTGTGTGTTAGGAAAACCATATACAAATATCGACTGAAAATATAACACGTGCAGAGGCAATTTGGTTTAGCGTAAGCTTCGCCGGCTAGAGAGTATTAGACAGCCAAACGTCAATGGCCGTTTTTATACTAAGGACGTATTATCCGTCTGGACAAACTTGGGCAAACATTGGTAGTTCGCCTGGTTATGCGTGTCAAGTAAAAAGACAGGCGGCACAAGACGCATTATGCTTCTGAACGGACTTTCCTTTGAAATACGTGTTGAACGACGCACTACGAAAGGTAGTTCGTCTGGACGCATAATGCGTCTTGTGCCCGTCTTTATACTAGAGACGCATAACCAGATGAACTAGAGGATGTTTGCCCAAGTTCGCCCAGACAAATAATGCGTTCTTAGTATCAAAACGACCAATGTCAAAGGCCTTCATTATGTTTGCATGAAAAAATAGTACTCTTCCGCTTATCTCCACACAACTCCTGCCTTCGCATTGTAGAACTGTTATTTGTCATTTCTATATTACTTCATGTGTGCGTTTACGTCAGGATAAAGTTAAAGAGGTTAAAGTTAGCATAATTTCACTTGGAAAGTGAAAAAATAAAATTGAGTATGAAACTGCCAGTGACTCATTTTATTGCAGTGTGTATTTAATACTCGTTATGATAGGCCATTTCCTTGTAACACAACCAGGCCTAGTTTACTCCCCAGTACTGAATTTTATATCGTTACAGGTGGTGTAAGGAAGACTTGGAAAAAAAGTGGAAGTTATTTTTGCTCATTAATAATAGAGTTTATTACCAAATCTCGTACATCTTCATACGTCCCTTCTTACATAAGTTGTTTTTCCTTTTCAACCTTTCCGTCATTGCATTTGGTTTAATGTGGAAGGTTATCTCATAGACACGTTGTTCCTGTACTTTCAATCAAATGAGATGAAAATTTCGAAAGTATGCACCACCCGTTATACTGTACTCAAAGATATATGATGTGTAAGGTAATCACACACACACACAAAAAAAAAAAAAAAAAAAAAAAAGAAGATAAGTATACCGCATAACAGCCTTCAACTGAATTTGCTTTTCACGAGGAATGACCTCCAATCAAATCAGCGATACGAAACTGGTCCTATAAACAATTGAATGCGAGCATTTGTCTGCCTTAAGCTTTTCAGCATATGAGATACGAAAAACGAGGAAGTAAGGCAAAGACACCTATTTTCTTCTATCACAGAAAAACGAAAAAGAACATTGACAAGCCATTGTTTTTTTCTTTTTTCCTTTCTTTCTCTATTAGATGCGAAATAAACAGTCAGACTTAGGAATAGTACAAAAATAAAACCCTTTTATCCGGTCGTATGTAGCTCAGACTTTTCTGACAAGTGTCATTCACATTCTTTCTTATCCATATCGAAGAGAACTGACGTACTGCCGGGAATCGAACTCGTGCCTTCCGCCTGGTAAGTGAGAAGTCTACCACTGAACCACCAATGCCTTGTTGAGCCAATCGTTGCCTTAATGAACACACTCTGGTTAAATGTATATGATGGAAAAAACGAGGAGCAAAAGGGCATACAAATAATTCAGCAGTAAGCGCACTACCATGGTCAGGGACACCTTCGTGAGATGACGACATAATACCTTCCGAATAATCAGCTTCAAATCTTGTGAAAGGATTTGACTGTTTTCCTTTCTTTCTTATTTTTTTTTTGTCCTTCAGCTACCTGACTCTTTCCCAGTCATCCTTCACTTTTCTCTATTTCCGTCTCTTACGTACTTTCCTCTACATTAAAAAGGAAAGCGTGAGAGGAATTCACACTGTGAGATACTGAAAGGAGGAAGAACTTCATTTCTCTTTCTTCCTTTCTTCCCATTGTAACTTTTCTCTACAAGTTTAGGCAGCGGTCATTAACTGTTGGGGGAGAGGGGTGGAGGGCCGGTATTATTTCAAAAGCAAAGGTCTAAAAATTTTAGCCCCTCTCAGGTTAACAGACCAAAAATCCTGCCCCCTCCAAAAATGTGTGCCCATAAAATTTTAACCCTCCCCTGTAATAACATTTTGAGTATTCAAATGTTGCACCGTGAGAATCCATGTGAGCGTAACTTTGAGACAATTTTTCATTGGAATAAAAAAAAAGTGTTAGTATTCACAATATTTACAAAACCCAATTTTTTCTTTTTGTTAATTTAGTTCAATAACCACACAACAGTTCAATAACAACCGAACAGTTCAATAAGCACACCAGTAGTTCAATGACCACACATTAGTTCATTGAGCGTAAACTACGTGTAGCTGCGGAAAAAAATAGCCACAACTACATTACATACTTTTTAATTAGAATGGGTAGCATTAAGTAAGTGATAAATACTCATTTAGCAACGATACAAGAACTAAATTTACAAATAGCCATGGTACACTGTTATAAAGTTTTAGTGAGCTCACTAATATAGACAGGAACACAGATTGATGTTAATTGAGAAGTTCTAGTCTGCTCAGAAGCTCTGTCATTCTCATCAGGGGCACAGTGAACAGACCTGGAAAGAGAGTAAGCGCTGAAAATGGAAAGCTAACTCGTACTCGGTCCAGAGAAAAATTCGGAAACTAAATAAACCGACAGAGCGCGCGTTAATAAAGCACAAAACATAACGGTTTGAGGTGGATGAAACCATGTTTTGACTCTCTTTCCGCAGGTTTCAAACTACTGGTGTGGTTATTGAACCGTTGTGTGGTGTTTGAACTAACAAAAACAAAAACTTAATTGATAAATAATGATGCCGATGATGATGATGCCACTGAACAATGTCAGGAGGAGGAATCAGGAAGGACCTTTGATATTCACTCGGGTACTGCTGCAATGGAAGCATACGATAGTGGCAGTTCAGATGACTCTGGCCCCTACTGGAACACATTCAAATGCGCTCCTTACTATCAGCCTATTGACTAGTTGTTACATCTTCACTTTGCATTTGTATACTGTACATATAAAAAACTATGTTGCATTTGTTGAAAAAGAAAAAGTTCTGTTCCTGTTACTATTTAAGACTGACTTACAAAAACAAATACAGATCGAGTACAAGTCATAACATAAAAAAAAAACATTTTCAGTTATAATAACATATCATCAACTATCCGTGCACTTTTGATTGCGGCTCGTTTTAAGAAGGGCTTTCATGAAATCATCTGCCATTCAGATGTATTATAATACAGGAAAATCACATGACGATGACGTTCATTAAACAACGAAGCCAAACTAAAACCGTACGCTGTTTTCAAAGATATTTCAAAGTTAAGCAAATTTGAAGCGATTCGGCGCGAAGTCACTGCTCATCTCCAGCCAATCAGAGTGCTTTTTGACCGTGCGATTCAGCTTGGAGTATGCAATTCTGTTAATATTACTGTTGTTATTACTACTGTATTTCAAGCAGTGCTTAATATTTCAGTAGCACAAAACCCATTTAATAGTACGCGCACATCGCCCAAAGGCGCCCAGAAAATTGTAACCCTCCCCTAAATGTGGGCCCAGAAAATTTTACCCCTTCCTAAATGAGAGCCCAAAATATCGCAGCCCTCCCCCAAAATTTACCAGTCCTAAAACTACTAGTTATAGCAGTTTCAGTTCTTGTTTAGTTTTCAGATTCTCACCTGTTGTATTGACTTTATTGACGAGTCGCATAATATCATGAAATAATTATCAACTAAGATTTTGTGAGCAATTGAAAATCATACTTAGAATGGAAATTTGCCAGAACTAGTAAACGATAGATGTTCAACTGTAATGTCTTATCATATCAATTTATCAAATTAGAAAAAGAAATTGTATAGCTGGGGTGCACATGCACATCAAGAAACATCTCCTCTTGGAGATTTCCCGTATCAAAGGAAATTGCATTTGCAACATAGGTTTTACGATCACATACTGAGATTTTCATGGTTGTTCATTGAGCTTGTTTAGCTGCAATAAACAAGAAATAATTTGCGGAAGGAAGGATCTTGTGGAGGTCACGTCCTGAATCTAAATTTTTGGCGTGGTGACGGGAAAAAAAAACGACGCTAAATTGTATCAAAACTATCGAAATTTTGATGTTGTTGAATTCAGATTATGGATATTTATTTATTAAAGTCCTTGATCTGACTGGTTATTTTCTGTACTCTGCGCGCCTAGGCGTCGATAAAACCAGCTCGAATTGACTATTTTCCAATTGCCCATAATACACTCTGTTTGCCCCCCAAATTTTGCATAACTTATTGTCTTAAAATGCTCTTGGGAAAATGCAATACTCCCAGGAGCATTTAAAAACAATGGTTTATGCAAAATTTGGGGGGCAAACAGAGTGTATTATGGGCAATTGGAAAACAGAGAATTAACCAAAGAGATTACTAATAAAGGAGATCGACTTCAATATATTCACTTGGAAGAAACAAGAATTACTAGCTATGACTGCAACGAACATAAAACAGTGTTTCAGTCCTTATCATGATTCAGTATTTCTCTTGTTTTGTTATTCACTCTGTTTTCTATCCTTGCGTAGAGCAGAGCTCAATACTAATAACTTAAACATCTGAACAACAAAAAAGAACCAGAACAGATCAACCTTAAAGGAATGTAAAACTTTAAAACCGATTACCTCAAAATCATGATCAAAGAAAACAATCTAAAGGACTTGGCATGGCTTGCTGGCGCTGAATCAAAATTCTAATTAAATGCTTAACACCACTGACCCAGAAGTAGATACACTCTAAACATTTAACTGAGGTCACTTTGAATTGTTGGCATGTTAGAAACAGAATAAACTCGAACAAAGCATAATCAATAAAAACGAAGCAACAACTATCTAGCATGTAACATGGTATCGACGTCTTAAAATTCCTTTTTATTTAAATTACACATGTTTTTTTTTCAGTCATGTAGTCAGAACAAAAAAAAACGTGCGTGTCCATGGGTCAGTGGGAAAATTCTCTGATGGTGTTAAGATTAAAAATAGAAACCACACCTATGTTTTAGGCTTGTTTAGCTGGAGCTTGACCAAAATTTTAGTTAACCACTCACACGTACTGATTACCCACTCAAGGCCGGAAATTATTCAATAGGTGGTTGCATCAAATATTAAGTTGTTCGCGAAAGAAATAGAAACAAGGACCAACTTAGTAACTTCTAATATTAATGCCATAAATGGAATTGAAAATAAGCAGGAAAGCAAGATTGTAACTTAACATTTGCTATCCAATAAAAGAGCGCGAAGCACGGATCACAAAACACAGCTAGTCTCGTAATGCTGCAGCATTTCACTCTCCCGTTGATGCTATGTATGTTTGAGGATTCGCTGGGAACATCCACCTCACCTCAAAAATCTCTTTACTCTTGATAAAATGTGATTAAATTCCACGAAAGTAAGGGTGACCTGTTTCTGCTAAACGCTTTAAACAGTGACCTTAGAAAAACACAAAGCTTCTAATTCTTAATTTCTTTTTTGTATTAATATCTCCACTTCAAATGGAAAAGGGGAAAAATATTTAGCTAAGGGGTTTCTTGGAACTTTTATCTGAAGCGCACTGTAAATAAAATGACTCGAAGATACAATGAAATAAGAAAAGCAAGAAAATGAAGAGTAATACTCGATGGATTCTTCGAATGAATGTATTTTTTTGTCAGAGCCATCCTATCAAACCAGCCATCCAGAATTGATCCCAAATACTTGAATGCAAACAGGTTAAACTGCTTTATTTTTTGCTGCCTTCAGTGGTTACGTCATGGTATATGGAAAGGTTGCAAAGATGGAGCAAGGAATATCGATCAATAATTTTATTAGAGCACAAGTATAGTAGAGAGGGATTGCATAAACACGCGACAAACAAAAGCCGAAAACAACTGTCCTACTTCATGTAGTGTACATCGGATCTCCCCTGTGAAAAATCCTTTGTTCTATACCTCTTGTTATGACTAAATTAGCTAAATAACTGGACGATAACAATCTTTTCTGTCATTATTAATAGTATTATTATTATGATTTATTTTTTAATCCACATTAAACTTTAAAATAGATGCAATGGCCGGTGATCGAACAGGGGCTTGCTGCGTGGCAGGAGAGAATTGGTACCAGTGCCCTATTAAAAAACTGACTCTTTGCCTTAAAAGAGGCATTGTGGTTGAATTTTTAGAGTGAAAAGAAAAAAGGAAAACACAAAAACAAGCAAACAAACAAACAAAAAAGGCAAGGTAGAAAAGGGTATACAAATAATCCAGGAGTAAGCGCGATAACATTGTCAGAGACGCCTTGGTGTGATGGCGGGCTATCTAATCTTTATTTATGGACTTTTCATTTTAAATTCACTCTCTTCTTTATAAAAAAGGAAAGTGCAAGGAATTCGCGCATTTAAATGAGAAAGAAGGAAGACTCTTTGGAGTGCTTTTTTGATGGACGAAAAAAAAGAACCAAAGCCAGCTGGTCAGCGGAGAATATTAAAACTCTATTAGTATTCCTTTTCTAGAGAAACTGTAAAAAACTTTGTATAAAGTTTATGTTTTACAAATTTTTACTCACAGTTAAATTTCCTGGACGAGCTGAAATTCTTTCCATTGTCTAAGATTAAAAACGTACAAAGGAAAAAAAATCTGGAATTCTGTTTCTTATCATTAGTATAGTTGCTTCTATCAAAGATGGAATTATAGTTGCTCTCGGCTGCTCTTTGAGTATCTTTTACTCGCAGGCCAGTTTGCTGGTCCTTATTATCTCCGTATTTTAATACAAAGCAACAACAGCCAAGTTTGAGCTTGTTTAGAAACACGACCTTCGTACTTAACAGGGGAAACATGATGAGAAGGTCACGACTTGATATTTTTGGCGTGTTACCAAAGATAAACTTCCTGTAAAAGCAACAATAAACAACAGTTATCAGCGCTATCAAAGTCTTGATGTTCTTGTAATTAAATTACTAAACTCTGCTTACGTGCACGTTAACAAAAAACAAAGATGAAATTTCAGTTAAGCTTTGAAAATATTTGTACTCAAGAAACGGGAATGGCAGTGATAGTAGACAGTAGCTAGATGCGGAATAACGGTTCTGTCCTTATAAAGGAAAGTATTTATGCCGAAATCCTAGTAGGAATTTGGGGAGCTCGCACTGAAGTTCTCATTGAAGTCACAACAGAGATGACACTCGAGTGTTGGCATTAATTGGCCACTTGTCTGAGTGGCAGCGTAACTGACGGTCAAACAAAGACGCATTTAAACTAACAGCGATAATACTAAACAATTTGTTATTTTCAGCAATGTTGGGGCTAGAAATTCGCCCAATTGCGAAAATAAATCATCATCGCACAGAAAATCTCCCAACAGATGGTAAAGAAGGACGAAGGGGAGGGAAACATTAATTTTTTTTTCGCAGAGATGTAATCGCCGTGGTGAAAGACAGAGTGATCAAAAGCGGGAATGCATACAGTTGTACGCTCCATTAATAGAGCGATGAAATTGATTGCCTCTTGAAAGAGAGGTTAGGTTGACACTAGTCGGATGACCAACTATGCAGCGAGACAACAAAGACATATTACATTGTATCGACATAAATAACGTATGATTATGCCTTGACATAGCGTTTGATTTTAATTGGTTTTGTTGCTATTTATCCGTTTTCTCTCCTTGCTAAAAGTTCCTTACTAATGATAAATGCTTAGCAACAGAATCGTCAAAGAATATAGCTTATCAACTTTGTTAGGTTGGAACTTGCGTGGCTGGCACTGAATTAAAATTGTAACTTAATAATAAGCACCAACCACCTGGAAGTGGGTGCTTTTAAGAGGTTGCAACCCTAAATTTTTTGCGGGTTAGAACCAAAAAAGAAAACAGGGCATTATCACGAAAAAGGAGGCAACAAATATCGTGCACATAACAAAGTTACTTAATTCATTTGGTTAAAATTACGCATTTGTTTCAGTACGATGTCCAAGTTCTCACACGTGCAAACGTACAATGAGATCGTTTAAAAAAGGTTACTGCAAAAGAAAAATCGAACTCAAACAAAACGTGCACAGGTAAATGATATGGTTGGTAAAAGATATGAGGTAAATGATATGGTGATTTAAATATAGTATATAAACATATTTGAAACTATATATACCTGCACGTATAACGACTCACTTTAAAAGGGAGGCTTGTTCGAGAAGGAAAACAAACAAATATTTCTACCATAAAAGGAAATGAAATAAAGAGGTGATCAGTAACATTAAAACAGGAACAAAACAAATATTTGCTATTTAACTGATGAGCGCGTAGCACTGATTTCAGTAATCACAGTGTTCTGGTTGAGCTCTAATGATGGTTCAGTATTTCGCTGTTTTCTTGGTTTTCTCTTTCTCTAGCGGTTCACTGGGAACAACCACCTCACCTCAGCAACAAAACACAGCAAAGTTAAAAGATTTATGCGAGGTATGAAACAGTTATTCTGTTTTAGCTAACATTTTTGGGTCTCGGGGAGTGGGTGGACAAGAAAATTGCATCAAAAAGGTCTGCAACGGAGTTTGTATTGGCACAATGAAAATGCCAGCTTCGTCATAAGGCACCTTGCCTGCGTGCAGACGTCTCCTATTTCCTTTGTTGCACGCGGAAAAGGGACGTCTGCGTAACGCCGTCGCTAATCGTGTTCCAGCGTCCCGCTGGCAGGGAATTCTATTTCGCATAAATTGTGAAATAATATCCGGTTAGTGATAAGAGTTGACAGGCCAAACACAACATCATAAGCTCGTGATAATGCGAAACGTGACCTTGAGAGTCTGCTTGAAGAAGGGTTTTTCTTCTTTTCTCTCTCGCACTACACAGTGCATGTAGCAGTCTAAATTTTGACTGAGTAAATCTCGTTTTTGCCGCACTAAATCTTACATTTAGAGGTCATGAAGCAGGTTTGTTACATGCATACTGAGTAACCATTTCCTGTGGTTTGTGCCTCTGTGGGTGTTCCTGATAGGATTTAATTTCAGATGTAGTTCTAAAGTGTTTAAATTTTCTTTGACCTCTGTTTGTTACGGCTAAATAAAGATTTTCGTTTTTCTGGCTGGCTTTCCCCGAAATGCCTGCCTGGTGCAAAGTCCACGCCGCTTTTGTACGGTCTGCACACAATGGCACATGTTTTGATTTGTTTTGACTGGAAAACCCCGATTACATAAATCACGGCATACATTATCAGACTAGATTCAATAACAACCAATCAGCGTTACGTCGAACAATGCGCACTGTGTGTCAGCCTATCACAGCATGTTCCCAAGATCTTGGGAACCCAGCGGGACGCTGGAACACGATTAGCGACGGCGTTACGCAGACGCCCCTTTTCCGCGTGCAACAAAGGAAATAGGAGACGTCTGCACGCAGGCAATAAGGCACCGTGCTCTTTCTGAGATTTACGATTTATTATTTAGTTGACAGATAACGTAAACCTCAACGTTTCTGTTGTTGTTAAGTCTGCGTTTCAAAATTTACCCCAAAGGTTGGTCTCATGGATTTTTCTGATCTACCCAGTTTTAGACAATTTATTTCGCAGCCTTCTCAATAATAGATGGGTATCGATTGACGGCGGAGTTCTCCTTTTTAGCGTTGTTTATGAAGGCAAACAGCAAAATAAAATGCGGGGAGACTGAGCTTTGTTTATTGAAAAGGAATTTCTTTTTCCTCTATAAAATGTCTAGTATATATATCCCTAGCTTTTAAGATTTTTTTTGGTTTTAAAAATTTATCATTGATTTATCGTTATTATTATTAATATCATTGCTATTAATGTTAATCTATTAATTTTCATTTTTATTATTGTTGTCATTATTATTTGGTTATTATATCATCATCGTCATCATCATCATCATCATCATCATCATTATCATCATTATTATTATTTTATTATTATCCTAGCAATCATTATCCTGGTCTGAAGAATCTGCATTTTTCACCATAACCAAAGCTCCAACTTTTGCGTGCTTCTGAAGCATTTACATTTCTCTGCCGAGCAACTTTCCTTCTTAAATCCTTGCATTTTCCCGACTTTTCCTTTTTCAATTTTAACCATTCGTGTAGTTCCCTGAGCGACTCCTATAACCTGGCAATTATAAGACACCATCCTTGCGTTTTATCTAAAAACATTCTGTTCTGCCGAAGATGTTCAATGTAATCATCTTTATTACAATTATTATTTTATTTGTTTCTTTCTTTAAATATCGATATATTTTGTTTTGCTTAGGGGATAACTGGGAGTTCGCCAAACCATTTGAATCCACCGCTTTCTTTATCAATATAAGTAGCCTCACTGAAATAATCCTTTTTAAAAAATTTCTGCTAGGTTATTTATTAAACTTCCTGTTTTACATGGATTATTATAGGTTTCGTGAATTTTGATGAAAAATTCCCGCCGTTCTTCACTACTAACTGGAAGTTTACGCTTTTGTTCTCGCTTTGCCCAGAGGCGTACGGCAATTTTTCGCCAGGAGGGCGGTAAACTATTTGCTTAAAAAATTCTCGCAAGTTGCCCAAAAGAGAAATGAGGGACATACGATGCAACAACATAGTCCTACATATGAAGTGAAAGTACTCTTACATATGGATCTATTATATGAGCTCATAAAATACGTTAATAGCTGTCTTTGGCATTTTGAATGCCGAAAATATCAATGATACGATCCATGTCATTGTTGACCACAGAGTTTGCATATGCCCTTTCAATGTTAATAAGTGCGATGTTACTGACACATTGTTGCCCATGGTGCTGCGGAGGTAGGTTTTCAATCTATGCAACGCACTGAATGATCGTTCTGCAGAACACAATGTAGCAGGTATCACATTAGAAAACAATGAAAACCTATCAATTAGATCATTCTCGTGCATTGTCTCCAGCATTTCTGGAACAGTCATGTAGCCTAATCCGCGCACACAAAGAAAACTCGCGTACATTTTCTCCTCAGCTTCGAGAATCTCGCCGTCGATTTTGTAAAATTTAGCAACGCGGGAGAAGCTTTCTTTATCAAGTGTTTCGCTGTGACAGATGTTTACCGAAGCACAGAGTATTTCCTGATCATTTCCGCTAAACCTGAGCTCAAGCTTGGACAGCACCTTCTCGATGGACGAAACTGGACTCCTGTTAAGTACGTCTGCGAAACAGCGCTGAAATCCTTGTTGATTGGCCTTTTATAAAAGCCATTGTCGATTTACCAATCTGGATGAAAGGACATTTTCCGTTGAGTCCGTTTTGGTGACCCAGAACAAGGATATCGGCGCTGCTTCGCTGACCATACTAACAGAGGTTAAATGACGTCTGTGACGCAGACTATACGGTGGTACGATTCCGGTGTCAGCTGCGTTTGTCTTTGCGCGTGTTCACCTACGAGGGCTTGAAGGCGACTCGATGGCTGAGTGACCTGGCTTATTGTAATTCAAACTGAGAATTAGTTAGCCATTTCTTCATTTTCAGGCCCATTGCTGATGCTATCTGCAATACGCTCTTGAAACTTTCTTCACTCCGACACTAGCCGAAGGTCTGAATGGTTATGTCGAGCGGAGTTAATTCTAAAAGGTTATGCGGGAGTTGATCCTAATCAATTCACGACTGGAATTATACAGTGGGCACAGTGGCCAACAATTAAAAAAACTACAAATATCTAAATCAACATGATACCCTTCAATAGTAACCAGAAACTCAAAACGTGCTAGCCAACCACTGTCTCTTGCGAATTTAACTGGATTTATAATTACCACCCCGACTTCAGGTTAAAATCGAAAATATCCCATCTCTTCGAAATAATACAAAGATGTAGAAACTTCTTTAAAAAACTGACTTTGCCCAAATTTCTCTTGCTGCCCAAAAAATCTGAGTTGCCCAAACTTTTTAAGGGGCTGTTTTTCTCTCCGCCCGTGCGCCTATGGCTTTGCCTCTAAGACAGACTGCAATTATACTCTCTCAATTAACTTACCTCCGTTCACTGCTATAATAGGCTATGGCTCCTCTTTTAATTACACATCTTTACTTTCAGAAATCTATACTGAGTCATGGTTTTCCAGGCATTCCAGGGTCAAATGGCATGCCGGGAATGCCGGGCGTGCCTGGGCCGCAGGGGCCCCAGGGAAGAGAAGGTCCAAAAGGACAAATTGGTGATAAGGGATCGCAAGGAGTGCAGGGCCCAAGAGGAGACAGAGGGCGCGAAGGACCTCCCGGGAAGAGCGGACCGCCAGGAATTATGGGAACAAAAGGTGAATCGGGGCTTGTGGGAATGAAAGGAGAGCCAGGCATTGTGGGAAATCAAGGAAGAAAAGGAGAGAAAGGAGACAAAGGAGAGAAAGGAGAAAGCGCCAAAGCAAGTCAAGCAAGTGTAGTACCACAAACCAACTGGAAACAATGTGTGTGGAAATCAGACAGCAATACTGATAACGGAAAGATTAAGGTAAACAAGAAACGCACCAAAAGCTAAACACGAACTATTTATAAGTATCACAGATGATGTTCATAGGTGTAAAGAAGTCGAAAATCCTTTTTCTGAGATAAAGTTAAAGCACAGCTATGATCCCAACCTCATTCCCTCAGCCTTCATCCCCAATCAACCTTTCTCCAGTTGGCATTAATTTTTGTGTTATTTAGCATTATTAGAATTGCAGACATTTGAATTTTTTTTTTCAGGACTGTACTTTTAATAAGTTGAAGTCGGATTCAGCGCTCAAAGTCTCATTCCAGGGAGTAATGAGGGTCGTAGGTGATGTGAAGTGTAATCGCTGGTATTTCAAGTTCAATGGAAACGAATGTAGTGGACCAATGACGATTGAGGCTGTTGTTTACAACAACTGGTCATCTGGGAACCCTAACCTGCTGCATCATCGGTCATTTGAGGGGTACTGTGAAAACATTCCACAAGGTGCGGTTAGAGTGGAATTATGGGTAGGAAAGTGTAGTGGCTACACCCTGGGAGACGCTTACACTGGGTGGAATTCAGTGCCCCGGATAATGATAGAAGAAGTGTCTAGGCCCCAGTCCTAACAGGTGTCTCCCTCCCTCGATTCCGAGTGACGAAGTTTTCCTCTTTCAAGAAAAATAACTTGACTTTTCTATAAAAATAAAGCAACTTTCAAGTACTTTTTTTGCGCGAAACATGTTGAAGTAAATTACATGGCTTAAGGCGCGGTAATACGGGCAACAAAAACGTAAAACTTGTTTTGCAACATTGCTGCAAAACTGACGAGTTGAAAAGCGATGTTGCACGTTTTACCACCCACGTTCAAACCTTTCTCGCAACAAATAAAGATTGCTGCAAGTTGAGTGAATACTGACTTCTGATTGGATAAAATTATGCTGGAGCCACGCCATGCACTGGACTTAGATCACTTGCTGCAAAAGAACTTTGTCCTGGGGTCCGTTTCTGGAACGTCCCGATAATTAAAGGGCCCGTAAAGCTGTTGTTGTTTTCATGCAAGATAGCGGTTTCAATAGTTTTGCATCTGAACATGATAAAATTATGAAACAAAATGGAGCAGTTTGTTAGCCAGGACCCGCGCTCTTATTCTTTATATTTCGATTTAAAAATTCGATTTAGGGCCGAAACGTTACCGGGATTTTCGAGAAACGGGCAACTGGGCCGGTAAAACGCGCAACATGTACAGATTTTGTTGCAAAAAGTAGAACTACTCCCTACTTTCTGCAACAAATTTTGGCAGCCTACAACAAGATGATTTGCTGCAGGACAGGTTGAATGTGGGTAGCAAAACGCGCAACACGTTACAAATAAAGTTGCACGTTTCTGTTGCCCGTTTTACTGTACCTTTAGATTTCGCTTGCTCAATAACCTTCGCTTTTGTGCGTCGTTTTGACAAGATGGCCAGGATTGTTGTGAGTCAAATTAGTTGTTAGTAAGACTAACTAGACGTTTGAACGTGTAAGAAATCTGATAGTAATTACGGTAACCTGGAATGATTGAGCTGTGCTTAACGTAGATGTAACTTAAATAACGAAGAAAATAACAAAGAAAAGGGAGATAACTCTAAAACAGGAGAAATAAAGTTTATTGACCGTAGTCAATAAATCGTCAAACATTGATATTATTGCAGTTAATACTCGTGATGATAGGCGATTTCCTAGGTCACGCAACGGGTCTTAGATATAACCCGCTAGTAAATTTCCCAGCAAGAGCTGAGAGGTTTAATGTATAGTAGTAATTTTCAGTTAAAGAACAATTTAAGGTGATTCCCCAGTTTTGCACTGCGCACCTCTTACTGCGCATAACAAGATGGCCGCCATAAAAAAGAGCATGTGAAGTAACATTATTATAATGAAGTTGACTGAAGAGAAACGCTATTGGAATTTTTGCTTGCTGTTGTTTCTTGCCGAGGTGAGACTCAGTGTGTTGGGAATGTGCATAACGTAAGCAGCACGCGAGTTGCTGAGTTCGACTTCCTCTCGGAGAACCTCGATAGTAGATGTTTAACTTGTGCTTGCTCACTTTGATTTTCATTTAAACGCTTTCTTTATCACATTGTGTCCTAAATGTGATATCTCGATGTAAATTCTGTAAAAACGGATTTTTTACTACTTTCTTGCCCCTTTCACATACATTCTATTTTGGCACTCGCCCCAGTCCTCTCTCAAAAATCGGAGAAAATGCATTTGGTGCGCACTTTCTGCAGCTCTACCGCAAAAACGAGTATGGTAACCCCCATTTTTTATTTCATGATTTTAATAAGGACAGTGCTTACTTTCGATGAGAAAAAAACTGGCAGAAATCTATGTTCAGTTTTTTGGCAATTTTACTAAATTGTACAGATTGAGCTATCACGGGTCGAATAGCGCGTGTCCAATTTTATTCTACTTTGTATCGTAAAGTAAAAACAAGGGCATTAAAAGGTATTTTTCTGGTACTTAAGTGGATAAACAATACATTAAAGTCAAATTCTGTGTGATACCACCTACATCATCGAAAAAATCTCTCCTTTTTGTCTAGTTTTGGGCTGCCCGCGGTTTTTGTAAAAGGGTTCTAAATAGCCGTATTTGTCAGCATTGTGACGTCAAAACGAGCACGGTGACCCCCACTTTTTATTACTTTTTTATCATCTTCTTGACTTGTTACATCAGTGTACCAAGTTTCATCTACAATCTATGTTACGTTCTTTTACTAGGGAATCACCTAAAGTTTTCTTCAAGTGAAATTGGTCATTACTTGTATTTGATGGAGATTTGTATCCAATTTTCTCGTCCCTCTTTATCGTTTTTTATTTTCCCTTTTGCTTAATGTGCAAGGCTTTTAGCAAAAAGGTAAATTTGATGCTCACGTTATCCCTTATTTTTTCCATAGAACGTTACGAAATTCATGGAAACATGCACAAATGTGGTAAAACTTACTCTAAAATTACAAAAAGGTTTACAGATACGATCAAACAAATATTCAGCTTAGGGTTTCTTGGATTTTTGACCTGACCTTTTGGACAACAGCTATAGTAGATGCAAGAAATGTAGGTTAACCAGGAAAAATAGATATCATCATAATAAATAATGAGTAAATAATGAGTGTGGATTTTGTGGATTCAGGATCCATTTTTGGATTTGCCCAGAGAAACGAAAAATCCTTTTTTGGATTCGGAAATCCGGATTTGGATTTTCCTAAATAAGACTCACTTATGATTTAATGTGTATTGGTTGAATCTGAATCGTGACGTCATATTATTAAAAAGATGGTTCCTTCGAAAAGAAGTCGTCACAGATACTGTCGTTCAACGAGTTTACTCGCCAAAGAAGTTAAAGGGGGGTGGGGGGGAGGGGGTGAAATACCAAAATATATTGGCCACCATAGACAGGGTCTGGAGGGGGTGTCTCGGGATCCACGATTTGACCCGAAATATGGTGAGGGATTCGGGATAACACAAAATATATTGACGGGATACGGAATTTGACCTCTACTCAAGAGGTGGATGCCTCAAAATCTTGACATGAGATACAGAATTGACGAAGAAAACGTTATTCGGGAAAGAGATGATAGGAGATCGGGATGCAGGATTGTCATGAAAAAGGAGCGGGATTGTGGGATCAGGACCCAATAACCGCCCCCCCCCCCTTGCTTTTTGTTTACAATTTGGTGATTAGATACTCTGAGAAGAAAAAAGAAAATTATGTGAGAAAAATGCTTTTGATAAAAAGAAAAAGAAACCGGGGTTAAAATTTAACCCTGGTTTAGCGCTAATCGGCTTCCGAACAGCTGGGCTCTATATATCTCTATCTTAAGGCCTGCGATGGACTAGCATTCCGTCTAGGGGGAAGTAGCAATTCTCCTACAGTAGGCCTAGGCATGCGTTATGTTTTGGAAACCGGGATAAGCTTCGGTGCCTTGTATGTGCATTTACTTTTTTCCCATCCTTCGCAAAGCGAGCGGCCGAAGGCCGTGAGCGAAGCAAGTTTATAATCTTGTCGCGCGCGAAGCGCAATCACGTGAACCGCGCGTGGCCTTAGCCAGATGCAAAATTAGATGCGCCATAAATAAATCTTTCTATGAACATACGCTTGGTGTCCGCCAATGACGTCATGTAGCGCTACGTCATGGAGCATTTTGCGTTTTCAGGCAACATAGACTTTGCCGCTGATGACCAGCGCATTTTCACGTTTTATTCAGGAAAGGCTCAAGTGTTTATTCACCTATGAAAGAATGTTTACAATAGGTGAATCACAAGCAATTTCCAATTCAGATGAAACAGAACAACAAGCACAACAAGTGGCAGGAAATCCTCGATTTTCAACCGAAACTCCTCTGGAGAACGCCGACTAAAATTTATCGCGAGCGGAGAAGACGATCAACGACAAGAAGAAGCCGCGCGCAAAGCACAGAGAACATCACTTAGCACACAGGGGCACCCAACGATAGTTTCCTCCTAAATGCATGAAAACACTTTTCAGGCTATCTAGAGTACTTTTAGATCTCTAGAAATGCATTCTCAGCGGTGCTATAAAATTTGTATCTGTTCGGTCATCCTAGGGCAACTTGAGTCTTTTCGAAATTACGAGGGCTTCAGTATCTTTTTCCCGAAAAGTTTAGATGCAATTTAAAGTTTTAGGAAAGTAAGAATTTTTCTGATTCCTCTCTTCATCGCATTTTCGAACCCGAAAATTTTAGGTTTCCTTTTCCTACGAAAAATAGCTTAACTTGGGGACTGCAATGCGAAAAATTAAACTTGAGAACATCGTAGTGAATTTATGAGATAAGCTTTGAAAATTGTACATGAACGGAACGGTCATCTAGAAATTGTTAGCCGTCCTCGAGTAATAGAAAATTCTAGGAAGTTTTTGTTTCTCCGAACAGATATTTTGCAGAAAACAGTCGTTGGGTGCCCCTGAGCACAGCGAAGGCAACGTCGTCAACACAGCGACCACAAACATGTACGGAGGCTACAACTACACTGCAAATGGAGCGATGAAGAGAGGGACCACCGACTGCCGACGCTTCAAAAAGCGTCGGGGAGGTCAAGCAACGCTTACAGTTTACAGTAAAATTATCTTCTTCGATGCAACGATAGGCAGCAACAGTTACACGATCTGTACAATGCACGTCAAGTATATCTTTCCAACAGACTGCGGACAGCCGATCAGCCTTTGCACCATGAGGAACATTGGGTTTTACAGTAAGTTTTATTTCACAATGAACAGTTTATAAAACCGATAACAGGGGCGGATCTAGGGGAAGGGTGCAGGGGGTGCGCACCCCCCC
>BOPM01001320.1:1479-11985 GCA_022179025.1 Porites australiensis
TTTGAAATTCTATTCCTTATTCGATTAAAATACTTCAACGTTTGTCCTTTCGTAAAAAAATAAAGGAACGATTACTAATTTTTTTGCAGTCAGAAGATGATTATGTCGAAGTCTCCCGTCTTATTAAGTTATTTAATACTTTAGGTTAGCCTCTCTTCGTAATCGTTATGTACTTGCCTTGTTTTATGTTAGTTTAAATTATATTTACTGTATAGTAGTGTCTTCACTGTTATTTAATTAGTCCATCTATATATAAATCTTGTTTTGTAATACGTCTTCAGCTTCCCCCGCCTAAATTAGTCTACAAGCTAATTGCTGGTGGGAAAGTAATGTAATTAGTTATTTTCCAATTTTCGATATAATTTGTTGTTTTGTTTGTTGTTGAACAAATTGTGATCTAAAGATAGAAAGTAAACTATGACTTGCCACAATATTTTAGTAGCAACAAACTTTATTACAAGCCATAGAATATGGCTCTAATTTTGTTTGATTTACTGTTCATTTTGGGCATAAGGCAATCTTGTACCCAGAGTCTTCAGGCTTTTTGGTCAGCGGGGCAACGCCGGGAAGACTTTTTTGATTGGCTATGCCTTTCATAACGGAAGCTGAGTACCAAAATAAATTTCTGCATTTTCATTGGCTCCCGGGTATGAGCGGAAGCTTTATGGGATCCTGGCGGAAGCTACAATGTTTTGAAGGATGTTTCGCAGGAACACTTCCGAGATACTAAATTTCAAAAGCCGCGACGGATGAATGATGTTATATCTTTTCAAAGTCAAGTTGAAAAAGTTTAGCGCTAAATAATTCATCTTGAAGCTTTTCGCCTCGTCTGTCTTCGAACCTCGCAATTCAGTATCGATCAGTAAAAAACCGCCACTGCGGACGAGGATAACAGAGCTTGCTCGAAGGCTATGATAAAAGGAGAAGAAAAAGACAACAACAACTTCTACTTGTTAAGCAGAGGATAGAGTATGAAAGATTCTTTTAGACCTTAAAGTACTTAGCTTTTCTTGGCAAAAGTAATTTACACCGAGGAGGCTAAACTGCTTATCTTAAAAGTTCGATTTGATAATAGAAACACTGGCTTCAAACGTTTAATGTCATTTGGAAACAGGACTTATGTACCAAGGTGTACCAAGTACTCCTCTGTTAAGACAGTTAAGCTATATAATGCCATATGTTTATTTCAATATTTATTTTACACCGTTGGAAGCTGTCAGAAAAGAGCCGGAGCCTTTTTTGCTCTTCCCAGTTATTGATTGATGATCTCATTGCATGTGATTCCCGTTGGAGTATCAAGCAGGGATATAATATTTCCCTTTTATCTCTCGAGCAAGCTCTATTTCATGGATGGTTGAGTATTCAAACGGGCCATTACTTTCCATATAATGATAAAGGGCAAAACAGCACTAATCTAGTGCCTTAATTGTTATTTGGGATTAACCTGATCAAGAATCCAAAAAGATCTGCGTGTTTTTAAGTCCTCACTATAAAACATGCCTCAAATAAATCAAATTAGGAATAAGGAGAGGGAGGTTATAATAAGAAAAGTAATGGAAAGGTCCTATTTTGTAACGGTAGGACCTCTGTTTTTAATAACAATAGGACACTTAAAAGTGTGAAAAACCTATAAATTTCTTAATGAACGCCTGTCTTTTCCCACTAATACACCCCTCAGTGCAGTGAACATGCATGCATAAGATACCTTGCCTTACTATACAAAGTTGTGTAGCATGACCATTGCCTTCAGGTTTTTTACTTTTAAAAGGCATCTTGGGTATGATCTTAATAGTGTTTCTAGCATCTTCTTATTCCATAGTCATACATGTATGAGACACAAAATACTCAGTCAACGGTTCATAATCTACTGTTAGGAATCAGACACCCAATCCCTTTTTGCAAGGTTCTCATGTGGGACACATATCTACAATCCTACAACCAAGTTCTAGTTGATAACCCCTCTCCCACCAATTCGCCAGGAAAATAATTATAAAAAATATAAATGACAGCTAGCTACGAGAAAGAGTTTTCAACTGCATGCAAAGTAAGAGTATAGACAAAATCCCAGACAAGTATTTCGGCGCATAAAGTTAGCATATGGCTAAGATGAATAACTAAGATATAACCACCCACCACCACCACCACCACCACCAAAGTAACTACAAAAAAAAAAGGCTGTGGTCTCATTATGTGGGAAGTCATTAGTTTATGGTAGCATAAGCGGATGTTGAACCAGACTCCAACAAACGCTTCATTCATATTATCACATCCTCATCATGCACATATTTTCCCCTTTATGCCGTCACTGTCCATTTTCTGCCAATTTTACTAGGCCTTAATGATTCAATCACAACAGTGTTTTTTTCCTTCCACCTTTCTGCATTGCACCCCTTTAATTTTGCTTGCTTGTTTTCTCATGTATGGATACCATGCACAGCTTGCACTCTTAACTAAATAAGGTATGCCAATAGGGACAAATATATATTCTCCCTGTAAGCTCCTTTAATTTGTCCAGGAGTGCATAATGAGACCCAGCAAGGGGGGAGGTGGTAACTTGATGCATTATTTTTGGGTTTTAGTCTCTGTTTTAATTAGATAGTAAAAAAATTTTTTTTGGCATCACAAATTTCAGTGGGCTCATGATCCTTTCTGCATCATTGCAGATGACGTCCTCATGCATACAAGCTCTAGACAGAGCATGGGACGTTTTTAGACATTTTTAATTGCTAAAGATTTAGATCTTTTAAGTATACTGTTTTTGATATTAATTGCGTTGACCACTGTCTATTAATATCTCAAAATTCCATAGTTCACCGCAGTCATGTACTTAAGCTAAATCACAATAATAATTAAGCAGGTTAGAATATTCTTCTTTAACTCTATAGTAATAAACTGTTCGATTAGTAGAAGCTTTTGCATTCAGTGCAGTTCTTTGCAGTTAACCGAAGAGAAAAATACCGCATAAGATAGTAAATAGGCAAATATTTTTGGGGCAGGGAAGCACTTAAATCTAAGGGTAAAGGGACTAGGAGTGAAGCCCTCCTGAGGGGAGGGCAAGATAGATTGGTACTGGAGGTAGTCACCCTGGTCAGGAGTCCCGCTCAGTCTCTAGGGGGTGAGGTCCATATCCCCTAGTCACTAGGAACTAAGTGGAACCAGAACCTAACCTAGACAATACTATCCACAAAGATTTAAAAATCTAGGTAGCTACGCTCAAAAAACATACAGCCAACAAAAGCCTGAACAGTCTGCCTGCAAAGGAACCTGAGTCAAGAGACTTAGAGACATTATGCTGTACTAAATGGACTTACAACTGTTTCGGATAATACGCGATTTGCGATGTCTAAAACGTCTTCGGATTTTGGGTTTTTCGGCGACGTCAATCAAACTCTGAAGAATTGGCGCTTTCGCGCCTTCACACCTTACCGGGCCTCTAACGAAACAAAAGGACATCACGGTTTGTGATTTGTGATTGGTGGATTTCGATCCATTTTGTGTGTTTCTAGCCGGGTTCGTTACTTTTGAACTTCAGAGTTCGGTCGCGTGTTGTTGAAAAGCGGAGATAGTTTTACCTTAGCTCTAAATTTTTATTATCTTCTTTATACTGAAACACGGCAAATTCAGATTGTTCCATGGTTTACCTGGGTGTAAGTCTGGTTGAACCAACCAGACGTTTCTGGTTGTCAAACCAGGCTTACCAGACTTTAACATATGTGCAAAAAGCCTGGTTAACCAGGGTATTCCTGGTAAGCCTGGTAAGCCTGGTTATTATAAGAACCAGGAAAACTAGACTTTAACCAGGCTCTTAAAGTTTCAATGAATCAGGCTTACCAGGCTCGAACCACATGTCCAAAAAGCCTGGTTATTGTAAGAGCCAGGAAAACCAGAGTTAAACCAGGCTCTTGAAATTCTGAACGATCCAGGCTAACCAGGCCTGAACCATATGTGCAAAAAACCTGGTTAACCAGGATATTCCTGGTTAGCTTGTCAAGCCTGGTAAACCGGGCTTTACCAGGCTCTAAAGTACGCCAATGAATCAGGTTATCCTGGTATACCAGGGGTTTTCTGGCTAGCCTGGTTTCTTATTTAAAAAAACAAAAACAAAAATAGAACAGGAAAACCAGGTTTAACAGGGCTCTTGATGCACTGAATTAACCAGGGTTTAACCAGGCTTGAACCAAATGAGCAATAGCCTGGTTAACCGGGGTACTCTTGACAAATCTGGTAAATCCTGGTTCCCAGCATATCTTTGAAAAACAAGCTATACCAGCCTTAAATGCGATATAATAGAGCTTCCAAATTCAGAAGAAACTGCGAGGGTGAAAACGAATCGATACGTTCCCGCCCGGGGTTGAAAATTTACTTTTTCAGCTTCTGCTTGTTATTGCCGCCTTTATTTGACACAATGGATGCCACGGTAACGGTTTGATTGACGTCGCAGAAAAACCAAAAAATCCTGAAACGTTTTTGACAACACAGGACGCGTGCTATCCGAAACAGCTGTAAAAGACACTCACTCAATGCGCTTCTCAGCAATTTGGCTCAACTTTATTAAATCAATTACATTTTTAATTTCAACTGTTACCAAACGTCAACATATCTTACTAGAAAAATTACATACATATTGAACTTAGCGATGCAGTTATTAGCAGATAGAATTCAGTCTTCGAGATAAGACTTATAGTAACATCAAGTAATCGTTATGATAATTCCTTCACCAGTTATATTTAGTAGGTAAAACAATCACTACAATCAGTAATTATACTTAAAAATTTATATCGGCTATATGAAGACAGGTTTGCAGGCAAACCATCTGTGATTATCCAAAATCATTGAATCATGTTATTAGTTAATAAAGGTTAAGTCTTAGACGACCGGAGACGTCAAGTTTTCACTTACTATAAATGTTCAAAATTTAAGGTAAAAATTACTCACTGATTACTTGTAACTTAGCAAATAAAACACGCATTCTTGCGATTCAAGATGCTTATTAATAGTTTTAAAATTTATCATTGTACAATTGTTCTTTTAAAGGAACGACTTCAGCTTGTTTTGCGGTTTATATATACAATACAATACCAAACTTTAAGCAAATATACAGTGTAAATAGCCCAAGTTCGATATCTTAAAACTCTAACATGACTCCGAGGCTTTCTGGTCACTTTTCTATATTTGGTTTGGTTTTCTTTGTGCTCAGGGCTCTTCTGGGAATAGTCCAGTTTCGAATTAAAAATCACCGCTGAATACAAACATTAACGACACATTCATACAGGGTTAGCCTCGACGTAAAGTAAAATATTCAGAAATTCTGGCAAGTAAGTGTTTGAAATTTGAATATACACAATAGAGAGAGTAATAAACAGATCTTTTTCTCGTTGGAATTTGTGAATATATTACTTCAGATGGAGGCTAAGGCTGTAAAAAATGCGTCTTCTCTTCTTTAATTCAGCGGTTATAGCGAACTCGAAAATAGGCTATTGCGAGACAATGGAGTCGTGAAAAATTTGCAGTTTTGACCCTAAAGCCTCGAAGTCATGTTAGAATTTTAGTATATCGAACGTGGACTATTTTCTAACGCCTATGATGCTCATACAAAAGTCGTTTTTCATACTGCTTGACTCATTGTCAAACTTAAAGTGGCAGGTGCAAGGTTAAGAGCATGCTTATTAATTAAATTACCAATTTTTCAAATTTATTATTAATTCTAGCGGTCAATAATCCCATTTAAATTTATCTCAGCGATCTCAGAGTGTATTTCTCGGTAGAAGTGTATTTTAAAGTAAGCTGAAGTAGGATGGAGGAGTACTAAAATCGCAGAAAAAATTAGTGGATTATGCCAACACTACGAACGTTGAATTTATTGTTGACCCGAAGGTTTTATTCCATGGTTGATTAATTTACAGCTATTTGCAAATATTTGAGTTGATCAAGTACAAGTGACTGCCAGGGGAGTGTGCAGATTGGTTCTTTGACAACAGTATAACATGATATTGCTTGCATAGACGATACAGCATGTCCCGGCAGAAAAACAGCCTTTTTGTAAATGAGCATGCGCTGAACCGTGAACCTGTGCCTTTAAAATTTTGACAGAAAAAAAAAAACATGAAAAACCTGACAATCAAGAAATTATAAACCATTTCATGACGAGGAAGGGGGGAGACAAATGGTGTTATATTTACCATAATCTTTTATAAATTTGAATGTCTTTTGCAAAGACCATCAATCATCGCGATAGTTTGTCTACAATTTAGAATGCAGATATCTGTGTTGTAAGACGGACGACATGACTCGTTCACGACATGTATCCTTTCCTTGACCATACAAACCGTTTTGTTTTTTTTTTTTTTGAGAAATGACAAAAACGTTTTGTCGTTTAGAGAATCTCCTTTAAAAAAAAATTGTCTTAAGTTAAAGGTAAAACAATTATTACATTATTTTAACACATTACTGTTCTTTGAAATCATAACGTCAGTTGAAAAGAACCCCGAGTCAGGCCAATAACATTCGCTGGGACATTTTCTGAGTTAGTAAAAACCTTGCTGCTTTTCATTCTCAGACAAATGTTGTGGACGGATGGTGGATAAGCTGGCTCTTATAAATTAAGAAAGGTGGCGTGGCAGGATATGTGTAGCGTTTAACAGGTTTGCTGGTAGACCAAACAATTCTGCTAGGCCTACTCGAAATCCTCGCATCCGCAACGAATAAACTATTGGATTAGCCAACGAGTTGGCCAAGAAAAACAGTAACACGATCATTCTGACGTGAAAGTAAAAGATTTCCGAAGGGTAAGAAATGTTTGAAAATGCACCTAAACTTATAAATGCTATCACTGGTGACAAAGTCAGCAAAGATACAACCGTTACAATAAATAAAGTGGAAGTCACCTGTCGTTCTTTAGATACAACACTATTTCGACGGCTCTTTGAACGAGTGATGGTTTTAGTTTTGACGAAAATAGAAGAATATGATATGCAAACAAGAAAAAGAGAAGTTAAGTAATATGGTACATATAGGGTGGAGTTAATCATTTGTAACAATTCTTCAGAGTTCTCATTAATCTCCATTAAAATAACTTGGAATGATTCCCTTATCACAGCTACCAACCAAATGATAGTTATTATCGCTCTATAAGCTGGTTTTCCGATAAGACGATGTTTAAAAGGAAAAAATATAGCGTGTGCTCTTTCCATAGCCATTGCGACCAGATTGCCAAGAGAAGCCATAGAAAATAAATGGAGCAGTGCATCTTTCAGATAGTAATCCCAAGTCGATTTCCTAGAATATCCCCATACGTCACACCGTTCACCAAACCGTTCAATTTGAAGAGGACCAGAGATTGCGCCAGCCAAAAGGTCGATTACCGCAAGATTACGGATAAGTATGTATGTTTTTTTTCGTCGCAGTTGCCTTTGTTTCGTAAACACAATAACAGTGACGAGGTTAAGGACGACTATGAGAAACGATTCCGTCCCTATCACAATAATCCACGGAACACAGTGTGATGCAGGGAGAAGAAAGTCTGTGTCGTTATTTGTGTTGTTACTAGTGTTGGTAGGCATCAGGCTTCAAGGATATTTGCTAGGAACTCAACAACCTTGTGAAAAAGAAGCAGACATTAATAAGCAGCCATGGGAAAAGGTTTTTGTGTTATTCGGAATATCAAGGTCTCGGTAAGTGCTATCCGCAGTAGTGGGAGAGGAATGTTTTACTCCGGTTTATTGTGAATTTAATGTAAGTGACACCATCAGCTATTTATTATCTAAATGGGAGTAAATGGAGTCAATTACATCATACTAAAAATAGATAGAATGATGTAATGAGGATAATTTTAGCAACAAGGACCTCGATAGTTTATTATACGGAGCACTTATACGGAGTCTTCCCAGGAAGAAACGGGGCACTTATAACCTTGGTCACGCATCCCTGATGAAGCCGAAAAAACGCCATGAGACCCTGCTCAACACTTTGATCAATCAATACGAAGAGAACGGAGATTCAGAAAACGTGGCTCGTATTAAAGCCGAGAATGCTCTTCTTCCTGTTTACAGAAAACAGCTGAGAAAAGTACTCTTAGAGTAATTCTTCAGTGGATGAGTGCTACGGGAAAAGATCACATCTTCCGAAAAGTGATGGAAACCCAAAAAGAGCTTAAAGATACAAAATGATTTGATTGGCTTGAATCGACAGAACTAGCGATTGATAAGCAAGATTTCTTACTTAATCGACATAATGAAAAGCAGCCCATTCCACAAGATGAAGACTAGACCTACTGGAATGTTATAGAAATTCTTTTTTTAGTTGGACCTTTATTATTGCTTCGTTTCAGTAAAAACTGTAAACAACCAAACTTTAAGTCTGTTTTATTGCTAACTTCACAATCATGAGCTTTCTGCGCGCGTAGAGTTCATTTGCAAATATAGATCAGCATCAGTTTTCCTCCAAGCATTTGTGCATAATTAGTGTTACCGATCAAGTGGCCAAAAGGTGAGACGTGAGTTGGATTCGACGCTGTTATTAGGATACAAGAGCATAACCAAGGTTGTTTTGTAAGGAATGCGACTGAAAATTGTGGCCGAAAATGATCACTACGACTATCATTTTGCTGTTTTGATGCTGGGACTTGTTGTAATTACTTGGAGTACTATGAGATAAATGGATAACTTAAGAAATCTGATTTATGAAGCAATCTACCTTTTTTACACAGTTTTATCGTTATTCGTTCGAAAGATTCTCACACACGTGACAAAATAATTATCAGAAAGTTTCAATTTTGTGAAAATTCTGCTTCTCAAAAAAACTACAGTCATTTCCATTCCTCCGCGGTCAAAGGATCACCATTGATTTCTCTCAGTTTAGAAATTGTTGATTCGGGTAGGTCACAAAAAATTTTTCTTGAGTGATATTATTTTTAAATTAGAGAGAGTTGTGGTCCTCACGATCATACGATACTGATCAAATACCTGAATAAATATGGCATCATCATGACTAAATAAGAACATGATCATTGTAACTAAAAATTAGCATAGGTAATAGCATGATTTGTAGTGATATTTGGCATAAATACCACGAGTGATATTTCGAAATTGTTATACGTAATTTCACAAGCCGTCAGGCGAGTGAAGTTTGAGACAATTTTAAAATATCGCAAGTGGTATTTATGCCAAATATCGCGTACAAATCATGCTATTATTTGTTTATACTACTACCCACAAAAGGTTTGTAATTTTCACATATAGGTCTTTCAAATTAAGCTGAAATACCCCTGCTCTAAGCCAATCAAATTGCATAAATTTCTCATGTCCTAGTATAAACTATGGAATCATCATACCTGAATAAAAATATTATGACATCATCATGATCAAGTAAGGACATGTTGTCACTTTTCTATTTATAGATCATGATCTCAACATTATTTTGACGACGTCAACCTCTAGGTATTCTGACGTCACTTGCTCCTTGCCAACTAATAATAAACTATGACATCATCATATCTTAATGAGATGCATGACGTTACCGGCGTTAGTTTATGCACTATTTTATTTACAGATTATGGCAAAGGTTCATCCTAAGTGTGGGTTTTATTCCGCCGATCCATTCCATCGAAGACTCAACAGCAGGCGTGCATGGTAACTAAACACACTGAGAATTGAAACATTTTCGACCCCAGCTATTTTGCAAGAGTTGCAGTTGCAGTTTAAGGCATTATTGAGAGTTTTTGTGATAGCATGGACTGGTAATAGTCGATGGTTTCCGTTGCGACTTGTAATTCCCGGCGCATAATTTCGATATAGTCCCCGGATATGGTTCTTGCAAGACCTTGAATTTGCATGCATTTGAGTCTGGAGTACTCAAAAAAACTCGAGGTTCCAACGATTAACTTATTCGTAATGACTATTTCATTACACTGTTTGCTTGTGGCTTAGGAAAACATAATGAATAACCACAGTCAGCTTAAATAATCTGTCTGATTATTGGTAACAAAGGGAACATGGCAAATATCGATGAAACAAAATAATACCCAAATTTAAGTTTGCTGGTCAACCCTAAATGGTACCTGATTCACTCAGTTCTAAAGTCAGGTAGTAAAAACACATGACACAATGAATAAGAAAAACTGAAACAGGGCTGTCATAAAGGCTGGAGGCTGCTTTCGTAAAAAAAAGAAACAAAAATAGAACCAATAGAAATCCCTAGAAGTTTGATACCCTGCCTACTTGTTGTTTGAACATGAGAACTTGAAATCTTTGTGGCTGCCCAGTTGAAAGCTCATTCAAGACTCTTACAATGCATCATTGTATAAACTCAAGAATATAAGCAATTTCATTTTATAGTAAATTACATTCTCATAACTTTTAACTTAGACTTCAACATATCAGTTTATTTTCGGTTGATATATTTCAGTTTGTTAAGGTGTCTTCCAGGGCATTTTTCTCTTGGCTACATCTTTTGACAGGCAGATTAATTTTTATCTCATCTTCTAAACTATCATTGTCTGTATTCATGCTA
>BOPM01001320.1:15607-29128 GCA_022179025.1 Porites australiensis
GAGAAGCCCGATCTCAACCAGCAGGTGAAACACATTAACCTGACTCTCTCCCTGCAAAGAACTAAGCGTCACTCATTTAATTTTGTTTTAGTACGCAATATTGACAACGCAATGTAACGAACTTTGTAAGATCGCGCGCGCTTTAAATTCAACGGCGATTTCAAAATATGTAACACTGAAGATGACGGATGTACCTTCGAAACATGTCTGGAAAATTAAAGAAAGTTGTTATGTTTATACGACTATCTATATTGTTGCTGCTATCTAGACCAGTTTGAATAAACTATGTACCACTCAAACATCAATATAACTTGTAACCCCCTCTATTTTAAAAAATTGACATCTAGACCCCCCCCCCCCCAACCTACACCATAATTAAACTTCAGGGCCCCCCCATTAGATTTTAGACCTCCCCCCCTGCAATCCAGATAATTATTGCATAGTCAAATCTGATCGTCGCCTCCCAGATTGGCGAACATCCCTATAATACAAGGTTTTTGCAAGACCTTGGTCATTGGTGTAACATTGGACCGCAGTCTAACTATTATATTTCAAGACACACATCAATAACTTTGTCGTTCTGCCTCACTTTCCATTAACTAAATCGAAAATAATTAGGAAATTCTTATCAAATTGCGCAACAAATCGCCTTTATAAATACTTTAATTTTCGTGAAATTAAACTTGATAACCACAACAGTGTCCTTCAAGGCCAACCTTCCTGTGAGTTAGAAAAACTAAAACAGCTGCAAAACACAGCTGCAAGAGTATACTGTCAGAGCATGCTTTTGGTTACTCATCAATTCTCTGTGGGTTTGCTCAAGTATATCATTTTATAAGAGGTCATATATTTCACCGCACGACTATCGTTTACGAAGGCCAAGTAGTTCAAAGCTTCTTCTGTCCGTTCCAAAGATTACCGAGTGAACAATTTTCTTCTTAAAAATAGCCCATAACCGGAAATCTCGATCCTTTGCCCTATCACTAAAGGAGGGATTTCTTATTCAAACTAGGCGGGTTGTCTGCTATAAAATCAGGAGAAAAAATCAGGGCTCCTGAAAAAATCCAATAACTTAAAAATGTGCGAAAGTAGCACATTTTGATAAGGTACAAACATTAACCACAAAGGACTGCAAAGGACCGCAAACGAATATGCCGGTGTCGTGTTGATGTCTTGCAGAGTTAATTTTCACGTAGTACGATCAACATTGCAGTATTCTGCTTGCAGAATTTAATATGTCTACATTTTAATAGCCCATTTCTGAGTTACCTCAAGCTTTTGTTTCAAGGAGAGCCTATGTGCGAAGCCATTGATATCAAAATGATTTATTATTTTCATGCAAATAAAACTCATTTACACTTAGCCTTATTGCACTTAGCCTCGTTTTGAAGATGAAAGTTTTGGAAACTCGGAATTTTTTTTTGCTTGCCGTTGATTTGGTTGTGGTAGTAGTTAGTAGGTTATTAGTTATTACAAAAGGTTGAGTTTGATCGTCCGGGTGAACGTAGTCCTGAATAGGACTGTTGTTGTTGACAGTGACGGTCACTGTCAACAACAACAGTCCTATTCAGGACTACGTTCACCCGGACGATCAAACTCAACCTTTTGTAATGACTCCTGGGTTCAAACCTTTCACAGTTTTAGTAGTTATTGTTGTTGTTATATATTTTCTTTCAGATATGTACATGAAATAGTAAAACGAAGCACACTAAATGAAACCGAACGAATAAAGTTGTTTAAAACAACTGACGTAGACACATTGTTCGGCTCCTTCATGGAGATCAGGGAGGTTTTTTTGTCCACCTCAGATTGATTGCTTTGGTTTCTTGGCTAAAGCAGTAAATTGGCCACAAAAAATATTTAAAAATGTCATTTATAACTTTTTGACATCCAACTGATTTATGTAGAGGATATGCAAAAAAGTTAACTGAATGTTTTATTGAAAGTTTCAAGGATATATATTATAACTTAGAGACGGAAAATATTAGAATTGCAATTACACTCTTTCTTTTTTTGGTTTCTTTTTGTCTTGGTTTTTCCTTGTTTCTTACCTTTCTTTAATGTGCACAAAAAAATGTCACATATTGCTAAAATAATTTAACTTTAAATTTTAGCGGAAAAATTCGGGTCAAATTTCGCCGAAAAACGATCGTCAAAAAAAGCCAATTCCGCGGAAATCTTCTGCGCAAATTTCGCTAGAAAGCAATCGGTTTTGCGCTGATTTCACCAACCATTTTTAATGAAACAAGACGGCAATTTTGACAATTTTTGGGGAGGGGGCAAATGATGAGCGTTATCCTGTGCAATAACAACAACAACAGAAACACTGACTACTTATAAATGTTGCCTTTTTAAACCCGGCGATTTTGTGCCCAAAACCCCCGCTTGCCTTGCGATTTCGTTTGGACTTGGTATTCTCTCACACAGCTTTTTTTTTCTTTTTTTATTAGAGATTATCACTTACTTTTTTAACAACAATGAGCTCAGAAAGGTGTCAATGGCAAAGCTTTTTGTATCGTGCACTGGCCAGAGCCCAGTTTTTTGCCATAATAATCTAAGAATACCTTGTAGTTTTGGGATGTTTTCTCGCTGCAGTGACGAAGTTTCAAGATAAATTTGTAAGTGTACGGCAAAAAACAACTCCATTAGCCGAAACTCTCAAATATGTTGAAATGACATGTATTCGGTAAGATTTCTACCGAATTGCGCGATATTTCGCGTGTTTTTGTGAATTTCGCAGGATTTCCCAGATTTACCTGAATTCCACGGCTCTGCGACCGCGCAAAATTTCAGAAGCCCTGCGTGGTGGGGCGGTAACAGTGGTTTTTCATTTTCCGGGAGTTGCGATATAAAATCGTCACCGCAAACTCAGGAGTAGTATTATTAGAACAGTCCGCATGCATTTTACTGCAAAGTGCAATCGGATAATCTTCGATGAAAGACATTTGTCCCCCAAAAAACGGGTTGTGTCCGAGAAAAAATAGGTTTGACCGTACAACTTGACCGGCGCCAGCCGGGAAATTATTTCAAACCCTGAAGGTCATACTTACATCTTCTACCCGTTTACTATAAATAGGAAAAATGCTCTGGGGAACAATTGCTTAAAGGCAACGATCTTCAACTCCATTCCTTCAGTCGAAGACTTTAGATAATTATCTCGAATTAATCCGTTCATTCGTTCAGCCGAGTACCAAAACGTAATAGTAATAGTAACAACATTGAAATTCCTTTTATCTTTTAGTTTAACCCCTCCAGGAAAAGCCTATCCCAAAAACATTTTATGTTCTGAATACTACTTTTTTTTCTTCCTCATCTACTTCTCAGATTTTCCGTGGCAAAACGAGGCGATCGAATTGATGATATAATTAAACAACCTACCTTTGATAAGTGAATGGTTATTTCTTGGTGATTACTGAAATTCGGCAAAAATCTTTCCAAAGAAATGCGAGCGTACACTGTGTCTCGTAAGATGTAGTGTACCTTCTTCGCAAGGTGTTCAACCACTTTGAATTATTTATAACAGCCAAGAAATTGGAGGACGAAACATTCGATAACCTTGCCAAGAAACCGCTTTTCATAATGCAATTTGTGGTTGTCTTATGTTTCGTCTCATTTTTCTAACAAAGTTAATGGATAGAGAAAAAACTGTACGCCACCGTCTGGTTAATATACATGATAAATAGTTATGTGCGACAGACAATTACTTAGTCTTTAATTCTAAATTTTGCTTTTTTTTACAAAATAGGAAACCGTAAATAGACACAACACAGAAGATGTCCTGACCTCAAAGGTAGAGAAAATAAAGCATGCAATATTTATTTCGCGAATTAATTTCACGATGAATAAACAGTTGAAATGGAAAGTAACAGAGTACCCGACAGCTGTTTCCTGCAAAATAACTTTTCCAAGGAGCCAATATTGTCAAAATAATTGAATGAAGAATGATCATAGCAGTTTTAACTCATTCATCCTTCATTTAATTCTTCCGACTCCGCAGTTCACATACATGATTTTCATATATTCAAAACTTCATTGTCAAAATAATAATCAAGGAATCTAAATGTTTCTAATCAGAGCACGTATGATGTTAAAGCCTTTTTTTTGTTTTTTTCATTTTTCACTCTTCAGTTTTGTACATTGACCCTATACTTTTCGGTTTCCAAAAATGGTGGTAGAAAGGGCTATCACAACTGTTTCGTTTTCATAAAGCTTAATCTACGAAGTTCAGGAAAATGATAAAAAGCTCTAGCGAGATCGTAAAGGCTAAAATTACCGTAGAATGACTGAATGACTGAACCAAAAACGAAATCTATGACGCACCTTGTAATGAATTTTGAGCTTTAAAACCAATCTTTTCTGGAGTGCCTAAAACAAGTTTTTAAAGGGTCTGCTAGAAAAACCGACGATGCCAATGTGTACGTCCCAGAGAGTGGTTTGATGATAAAAATTTTTTGGTGGATTAAATTAAAGCGTTTCTCTCAAATAGACGGGTTTCTAGTTTCTTAAAAATGTTCCTCTCAAGAACAAATCTGTACGAACATAGAATGGCATTTTTAATTCATCATCCCTGTTTTCAGACGCTTGAGGACAATATGTAGTTCTTAGAGTAAAACATATCGACAGGAACTTTCAGTAATGAATATACGAAACACGCCAAATACCCTCCGGAATTTAACGGGTCCGTACCCACCCACGCCAATTCCAGACCTTTTGCGGTAACAAGTGATAATCAGTTATTTTTCGGAGACCATTTAATACGCTCTTGTAACTACCAACAAAAAGGAGTACCTGAAAGGATTTCCTCCTCCTCCTCCTCCTCCTCCTTGCTATTAAAAGAATGGATAGTAAGTTTATTTTCGATCGTGATCGTCTAGTGTCCTGAACAGCTGGATCCAAGCGGTGAGGGATTTTATGATCGGTGTGAAACTGTTTTCATCTCATTTTCCTATTTAGCGAATATTCATTGACATTGTTGGAAAGAACGCCTTAAAATTAGAAGACTTACTGAATTAAAGTGGGCTAAGTTAGAAGCAAACGTAGACAATCTGCAAAATTAGGTGGAGGAAGTTTGTATGGTGAAGGGCACGAAGTTGCCCCCCCGTGGAAGAGTATATTTACAGGTCGTTACTGCTCTGCTTACAATTGATATGGTTTTTTAGAGTTAGCTACATAGACTTTGAATTCCGATATAAACTATTACAAAGTCGATTATGTATTGACTTGTCAAAAAGGTATATTTCAAAGCAGTGAAAAAATCGCACATTAGCTCCGATCCTCTTGCTCTCTTTTTTATCTGCTTGTTCCTCGAATGATTATAAAAACGTTTTTCCCCACTGCTGTTTATCAGTGCCTTTGATACTCACATTTATGTAATGTATACATGAAAAGTATGCTGTGGCAGGTATTGTGTTACATCCTGATACCGTACCTTCTCAATTTCTAAACACCCTCGACGTTTCGATTTTAAACTTGGCCTTGTGGAGCCGACATTTAATTGAGTTTGTAGTATGGTAGGGCTTTCTAGTCTTCCAGAAGGTTTTTTTTTTTTTTTTTTTGCTTTATTCTTCTCTGAGGGTCTTGCTTACCAACTTTCCTTTTAGTTGAAGACCCGAAGTTCATTTTTTGTGCCGGCGTTAAATCAATAAATACTATAATCTACACATTTTCAGTGGACACCAGTATTAATACCGAAAACAAGCATCTGATGTTCCTAGTTTTAGCTATCAGGCAATAAAATATAACAACATATGGTTACAGTTACGGAACCACCTTAAGATGCGGACGATAAACTACGGGCCGTTTCGAACAATGGTGAACGTTTTTTCTTACAAGGCACTTAAAAGGGGTATATTAGAAATCTGATGGGGTATTTCGATTCCGTCAACTAAGTGTTGGTCAATGCCGCTAATGTTCTTAAACTTATTGAATGTACTTAAGTTAGGAATAAAATTGAAAATGAACATCTTTTTTGCGAAGAAAATGACTAGGGTTAACGGTTTCAAACCTTTTCTCTTTGATGATTTATTAGCACGGAAAATCATTTCAGGTTTCGGTGAAACGCTACTCACTTAATAGATAAGTCATCATTTGAAATACTTAACTACTCAATAAAAGTCTGCGAAATGTAAAAAATTGTTTGACATATTTAAATTGACAGCTGATATATGACGCAAATACCAGTAGGGTAGCTAATGCTTTTACGATTTAGACAAAGAAAGCAATTATACTGACTCATTGAAATATGAAAAAAATACAATCAGTTCGAATTTCAGAAATTTCTCGTTGATTGTGAACATAAATTGTAGTGTGTCATCACTTTCAGGAAAACGATCTTTTGTTTTTCTCTCTTACTCTCTACTTTCGTTCTCCTTTTCTTTTTATTTAAAGTTACTGCTTTATTTATGTATTAAATTTTGCTCTGACTGCGCCCCGTTAATCAAAAATGAGAGAAGAATAAATAAGATGATGAAATGACTAGAAAAGTTGAACTTCCCTGAGAGAGAGCCCAAAAAGCACACGGCATCATTCAAAGATTGTAAATTGAAATGTAACTATTATGTGGAGCCGTACAATATCTTTGAGGGATAGGCAGAAAGAATTATAAAGTTGCCCGAATCGTTCTCTGTATGCAAGCGGAATTCGCCTTGTCTCCTTAGCGATCGCGTCTAAAGTAAGGTTTTTGAAGGGCGAAGTTCAAAGTTAGAGACTTAAATTCACAATACTGAAAATAAACACACTTGCATTATAAAATCTTATTCGTTCTTATGGCAGTGCGTGAGAAAAATAACATAAAACACGACAGCATAAATATTCCTTTACTAACCTAACGACGTTGCAAAAGGATTCTCGAATCAAAAAAAATCTATTTAACTTTTACCAGCTACAATGCATTTCTACTCCTATTGTTATATTACTGGTGATAAACTTTGATTTCAAATTATGAGCAGGTAACAACAAAAACTCTTTAAAGAAGACCTCGTTTCACGGTTCCTGATTTACTTTTAAAAAGGATGGATATAGTTCATGCTTTTGTGAGCGATCGTATTCAAAAAAACTAAATTATTTACTGGCCGAAATGGGTTTTGTCAGCATGGGCAGAATTTAAATATGGCACTATGAAACAGTTCAATCCACCGCGCGCTGCCAGACGTCGGGAGCATCATTTTCTTAAAGCTAGCAGCATTTCATTTTTCATGAAAGGTGAAGGACAAGGATCTATAAAACGGTCAGTTCAAATTTTTGTAATCATAAGTTCCTATTTCCTACAACAAATAGTTCATTTAAAAGGCACACAATAGAAACAATGATTTTTTTCCTCAAACGTTGTCGATACTGTGGCCATAAGCTGACACTTCAAACTTTTCAATAGACAAATGCGTGATGACGCCACTCTTGCTATCTTTACCACCATGCTTTGTTTGGAGGACAAACTCAGATGACATGGGGCCGGGTGGGTAAATTAAGGTACATATCCAAAAATGAATTTCAAACCTAATAACGGTCCAGTTTTATTATCTAAGAATATATTTAAGCATAAATGTTTCGATACCATTTGTAGCTCGTTATCTTTCGAGGCACGAGAAAACAAAAACCCCGCGGCCGGACGGGCCGGTAGTCCAAAAACGCAAAATACGAAAACCGGAAATCAATTCCACTTGCACAGTAACCGAGGGTTACCTGGCAACGATATACGATAATAGGCCTTTCAGGATTTGTCCAGCAACAGCTCAAGTTCCTGCCTTCAGCAACTACGTAATACAGGATGTAAAAAAAAAATTTGCACGGTCATAACAAGCTTAGCGTGCCTAAAGTTACGACAACGCGCAAATTTAAGTATTCAAACAAAGAAAGACGTGTTTGCAAACTACTGTTGCTGAAACCTTTATTTCTCGGAGCATATTTTCTGACACGCTAAGTGTGGGTGCCGGAGTAATACAAAAGAGCACGCGTACCCCACTAATCCCTAAGATTTTTTAAAGCAAACTGATTAAGGTTCTGTTCCTGTAAGAACAGTACTCCCCAAGAGTAACAAAAATAGTCTTTTCCGGCTCCGTCGAGAGGTTCTAGCTCAAGTAGGACGTATCCGAGTCATTTTAAATAAATACACGAGCCTAGCAAAGACAAGGGCGTGTACGTCCTGTGTTTATCCTGGAGATCAGAGTGACTTTGTCCTAATAATTGGCGATAAAGGTTTTTCATTTATTTTATTATTTTTTCTATTTTTAATTTCACTACCTCTTTTTGAAGCTGTCACCCACTTTGAGTACATGATATTTAGCATACAAGCCGTGGTTATTTCAAAACTGGCAAAACTGTTCACTGCTGGCCTTCATATCAAAGCTTAGTTAACAGTAAAAATACCAATAACAGTACCAGTGGTTTCCTTAACTTCACTTTCAAAAGAATAGAGAATCGAAAACATCAGCAGACTTACTTCAACCACCTGCAGGTAAAACCTGCAAATACTGACCAATTAGTTATTCACGAGCTGAACAAGTGCATTGAAGTAAGATGAACAACATTACAGGTGGTTTTGCTGATATTGACGTAAGAACTGATATAAATAGCGTTGGACTGAAGGTACACCCCGAAAGCAGTCTCAGTACTTTTAGCCCGTTACCAATTACCATGATATCTTTCGGTATCTTGTTTTTTGTATCCTTGCACTTTGTAGTGCTCGTAAACCCTATGCAGGGAAGAGCTGTTTATCGAAATGAAGCTCAAGATTTTTCAGTCGGTGAAAAATCCATTTCATTACTTACGAGTAGAGACGCTATCATCATCAACAGCGGTAGATCCGATCGATTGCACTTTCCTTTGTGTCCGTGAACCAAACTGCCTTTCATTCAACATTGCGGCCTATCCAGACCTGGAGGGACTTTATCGATGTGAATTGCTTGCTACTGACAAGTACACAGCAAAATCAAAGTTCCACGCTAATGCAGCCTTTCATCATTACATTGCTAAGGTAAGAGGTAACTTGTTTAATAATTGAGGGTCACTTAAGTCCTCTTTTGTCTTGGTTCGTAGTATTCCGAAGTCTTTTTCATAGTGAATTTTAAATGAACGTTTTTTGAAAACTTCTTCCAAAACTTTTTATAGACATGTTAGAAAGACTTGTTTCAACGATCGCTTTTGCTAATATTTCACTTTTTTAATTATTATTATTATTTTTTTAATTGTTGCAGTTATCTGTTTTTTTTTTCTAATTAGACCTCTTGTGTTGTATTAATCGATTGAACACAAGGCTTATCACTTTGCGATGCCTTAACGCAACACGGGCAAGGTTGAAAAATTTAATATTCTGAAACTCTTTCAAGGTGCATTCCATGTATCGATTGTTGTTTGGCGCCCGTTTACTTATTGCCGGCATTACAAACCAGATTAGCTGGCAAAGGGCCCGTTCAATCCCACTTTTTATTTAGTACATTAGTAATTATTACGAAAGACACATTACTGGGCGCTATCGTTTTTCACAGTGGTGGCGTAGACGTCCAGTAGCATAGAAATAAATATTTTTTTTTAAATTGTAGTGGGTTTCTAAAATTCTATCCTTAGTTTAAATGTCATTTTCCTTAGTTTCTGGTTATGGTTATGTGAAATTCAAACTAAGCAAAATAACCCTTGGGGACTCCCATATGAAAGGGGGATATGCCCGTCGTCTCGCTTAGGGGTTTAAATTTCTGTCATTGGCCCCCCTCTGGTTAGCCGTAATGGTATCGTTTACGGTTGCGGGCGAAGAAAAATGGGTGTCTCCCCGGCGAAAATAAACGTTGAATCACAGCTAAAAATCAGCTACAATATTTTGGCGTCACCTTATCTAATACGGACAATTTTAATGTGCTTTCAGTCTCCCTGTGAAAGGAATCCTTGTTTGAACGGCGGACAAGGTCTACCCAACCAGGATTCTGTGGAACTCACCTTGAGAAGGAAGGTGAATAATCATGCAGATTACAAATTCCGGAAAAGCGATTGAATTTCTCTTGGAAATGGCTTGTAAAAATAAAGATAATTTTTGCACTGCAACGTCTGCAGCTCTGATACAATATTTAGGTGTATAAAGCACTCAGTGTATTCGGCAGCGCATGGGATCCAAAAGCCGAAAGCGTATTCCTTATACGATCAGTCGAAAGCGCCCCAAATTCCGTAATCATTTCTTTTTATTATCCAATAACTGCATCAAAAAAGAAAAGAGGTTTCTTGGAAACAGAATCCAACTGCTTCACAAAAGTCTTTTTAAAATCACGTTTTTCTAACTTATAAGGACGATTGATAACCCGTCAACTCTATCAGTCTCTAGCTATCATTTAACTGTTATTTCTTTCTTGATAATATACTTTAATTGGGCCTCGTTAGTCACAAGTTGAAGGTCGTGAATTCTCCTGGCGATGGATCCAAGAAAATACTTTTTTAAATGATATAAGATTTAAGTCAAAAGCTAACATATACACCTAATTGCAATAACATTGTAATAGAATTGAAAAAAATAGGAATAAATTACACATACAATAAACTCGCTGCATTCAGGGATCTGGTCTGACCGAAGAATGAGGCGGAAAACATCTTTGCAGTGGCCAGTTTACATTGTCTCAACTTAGTTGACGTCAAATTGAAGTATTATACTGAACTGCAATATATCTATAGGTAATTCCGCAAGGCTCATTTACAATTAATTAGTCAAGTGAACTAGCCAAATAGAATCTAAAATCCTATTTGGCTTTTTTTTTCCTTTCTTAATTTTCCTTTCTTTTTTGCATAACTAAAGTTCGTTCAATTTGGTGTATCCAGAGCCACTCATAGTAATAGTTATTACAGACAAGGGTTTCGTTGTGTGGAGACGAAAGGAAGAGAGACGCTGGGAACGATGTTAGGTTGTTTACCCCCCATTATGACAAAAAAAAACTACAAGAAAAGGTGTGAAAGCTTTAAGAGAAAGCATATGGCTCGTAATGATTAATACTTTTAAGCAATTAAAAATAATAATTTCAAATCTCTTGTTGCCAAAACCTGCACTACAATCAAACACTGTATTCCTGCTGCTCCAAGTGGTTCTTACATCATCAGTCCTGGTGGTAGTGAAGGTCTCGCCCCTATTGTTGACAGACAAACATGGAGTTGGCGTGACAGTTGTCAGTCACGATAGTGAAAACAGAATGCTGGCTGATGGCTATGATCCAGCCGGAAGCTACGTACACAATATAAGCTACCTTTCAGGAAGTATAACGAGTGCTCAACAAGTGGCAAAACTGACCGATATATCCGCACATTGTGAGCCGGGTTTATCAAGCACGAATGCCTTGACTCACAGCTCCTCGATGGTCCACGCAACATGGGTTATATGCATGGTTGATGGGTATCACGCGACGGCAAGGCGATGACTTATCGGGGAGCGGGGAATTCTACTCCCTCCATGTGCGCATGTGGGTTAAATGGATCAGGCGCAGATCCTCTCTATGGACGTCACTGTGACATAAATGATTATGTCTGGCGGGAGGACAGCGGACTGCTTACAAATAAGGCTGAACTTAGATTCAACTGAGATTTGGTGATACAGGGGAAGCTGGAGACGATGAACTAGGCTACCACACTCTTGGAAAACTGAAGTGTTATGGTACAAATTGAGAGTGCGGCAAGTTATGTAAATGTTAGACAAAGTTCAGTACATGTGAAAGACAGAATGTATCAAAGTATAAAATCATACAATATAATTGTTGAGAGACTAGAATCTATATGCCAATGTCCATACTTAACTTGCTTAAACTGAATGCGGCTTTATACTATAGGATTAACTAATCGTTTCAAAAATTGAGTGTGTGTAAGACAACGAAGTGTGTCTTGGCTGGGCCAGCCAGATCTTGATATTTTACGTCTGCTCATTATGTTTTTTGCCCTTCCACTGTTGTTTTGCCGGCTCTCTACAATTTTCTTTATCGACAGTGAAATATACGAAACTATTCCATTCCAATTTCCTGGATGTTTCTCGCTTTTGTTCGAGAAAAACTCTAGGAATACATGTAGTTAACAAAGTGGAATGCTCATGAAGCCCGACTGAATTCTTTGTTATATGTTTTTGTTCGCTTTTTTAGACTTGACCTTGCACAACGTTCAATAGCATTACTATCATTCTGACCTTACTGACCAATAAAAACATCGCATTGTTTTATTCAGTCACAATTTGTGAACAATAAACAAAAGGGTTGGGCAGGAAGAGAAGAAAAATGGGTGTCTCCCCGGCGAAAATAAACGTTGAATCACAGCTAAAAATCAGCTACAATATTTTGGCGTCACCTTATCTAGTACGGACAATTTTAATGTGCTTTCAGTCTCCCTGTAAAAGGAATCCATCAGATAGGGATGTTTATGGGCGGGTATCATGGTTGTAAAACCCCGTCATATCTCATTGTCATTTTCATTTAAATGCTTGCTTGTTTGCTTATATGTCACCTTCATCACATTTATTTATTTCTTTATTTATTTATTTATTTATTTATTTATTTATTTATTTATTTATATTTTTTTGACTTTGCCCATAATGGAAATGATTAACTAAAGCAGTGCTGTACAAATTTTTAAATACATAATAGTTTAAGTAATTTAAGTCTATACCTACATTGGAATACGAAAACCGAACTGGTGAGAAAGAGGCCTCACTTGCACACCAGGATTACTGTGACGTAACTCCTTCAAGTTGCGCGCGAAAGTTGACGGCGGTTGCCGGTTAACATTTGAAGAAATTGCGTATGATGTGGAATGACGTAAGCCATCGAGTGAAGAAAACATAGTACGGTCATCCTACTGGTTGTTTTTATTCAAGCTACGGTGAGTTAGACGCATTTGAAACTTTATTTCTAATTCGTTTTAGAAAGAAAACTGTTGGCACCTTTCTAGGCATCGCCTGCAATTGTTGTGATCTCTTATATTTGCACAGACATTACCGTATCGAAAGCAGATTTTTAAAATATGGTCAGGAAACGAGCAACGGCCTTTCAAGTTTGAAGCAACCAAGAAAGTTAGAAGTTCAGGACTTGTACGGTAAAAAATAACTATTTTAAACATGGATTGATGGTAGTCGACTCAGGCACGTAGGGCCAGCTGTGGTACCACGGTTTGAAACGTGCGGAAAGAGAGTAAAAAAACAAGGTTTCATCCACCGTTAACTGTTTATTTTTTTCTGCTTTATCAACGCGCGCTTTGTCGGGTTTCTAGTTGAAGTTTTCTCCTGACCGAGTCGGTGTTTTCACTTTTTGGCGCTGATTCTCTTTCCAGGTCTGTTCACTGTGCCCCTGACGAGAATGACAGACCTTCTGAGCAGACTAAAAATTTTTAAATTAACATCAGTCTACGTTCCTGTCTATATTAGTGAGCTCACTAGAACTTAATAACAGTGTAACATAGCTATTTGTCTATTTAGTTGTCGTACCATAGCTAAATGAGTATTTACCACTTACTTAATGCTATACCGTTCTTATTAAAAATAACTAACGTATTTGTGGCTATTTTTCCCGCAGCTACATGTAGTTT
>BOPM01001321.1:7138-13122 GCA_022179025.1 Porites australiensis
TCAAAGCAAGACTACAAAGTAAACAAACAAGCAATATTGAGAAATGCATTTTACCTTTTTTTACGCTGCGTTTTTTTAAGTCATAACTTCTGACGAAGATAATTTTGGCCGTTTTTAACGCTCTTGTAAAATTCTGTAAATCAATTGGTGCCAGGAGCCGATAGTAATTGGTTCCTACTGGTGTAGACTGTAAAGCATATTGAAAGAAGCAACGCGCGAGCGCCAAAAGAAATACAGTTTGCTACTCGCTCGCGAGTTCTCTCGCGTATAACGGACTCGCTCGCTGCGAAAAGCTTCCTCGCAGTCTTGTGCGATTTAACAATTATTGTACACGAAACATTTTGCAAAGTGACTAAACGGGGCTACTGACCCAACCACTCGACCCTTAATAACAATAGCTTACTAATCTCACAGACGCTCTGTTGCTGACCATTAGTATAGCAGCCCTAGAAGTGCCTTTGCGCGCGCAAAAGAAACTTAACATGCTTAGTCGTCTATGACATCACTAAAAACCTTTTGGAAAAAGAAAACCAAAACTGAAACTTAAAAGAGAGATTTTATTTTTACCTAAAAAAGAATTGTTTTGTGACATTTCAAAAATTCCGTTGACTAAGGATGGGACAGATATATGTGTGCAGCTACGAACAGCTTTAGCAATCTGCTCATAACTGTACACATAAATCTGTAAACCTGTTTCTTCCGAGCATCTGCTCTCCCTCGCGAACAACTGTTAACTTGTAGACCTAGATACTAGGGAAAAGGAAGTTTCAACTCGTAAACGGACTGGAGTGAGCAAAACACAGCCTTTGGTAAGTTGACAAAAAAATTACGTATATTATACTCTACAAAACTTAATTGACCTAAAAGGGTTTCAGTAGATCAAGTTTTATGAAAATCGTGGGAGTGTCGAGAACTATTTGCACTAATACGTCAGTGAGTGTTGACGCTGGGGTTAGGAGACGGGTTTGTTAAATACAGTTTATTTACCTTTCCACGAGCTTCGCAAAACAACAAGGTCCTATAATTATAGATACACAAGCAACTGTTTTTATTCACAATTGCTCATGTCATTAAATGGTGTTTTGTTTTCAGTAGAAGCAACGTATACTGTGCGCATGCTCCCTCACATGTCTCTTATTATCTTATCTTTCTGCCGCTCTGCAAAGACTTCGTGACAAAAAATGACAGGTTCTTGAATCGGAAATTAAAAAGGTTTGTTTTCTCGGACCAAAGTGCTTAAAACGCAAGGATCTAGTGTGGGCACCTCTTCATCGTCCTTGAAGATAGCGTTTCTACTGCGCTTACTTTCGTAGCAAACAATCTTCTTTGGTTATATACTTTATCTTCGCAGAAAAAAAGGAGTAAACAGATTTATCTCCTGGCTAAGACGCCATTTTTGTTCCGGAACGAAAACAGAAGATTGAATAATACCTATTTAAAATTTATTTTTCTCCATATTTAATCTATTTTTACCAATTTTTGTGATTAACTGAGAATTTTTAAGAAAACAACAACAACAAAAGATTCAAAAACCAAGAAATAGATAAAAACAAAACAAAACAAACACACAAATAATTATTTCAATAAAAGTTTGAAATGCGAGAAAAAAAAAGAAAGCAAGTAAACATAAAATTTTAAAAATATAGTTACAAAATTAATCTTCCTGGTTATTTGGCATTTTCATAAATATTGTCCTACACTCACAAAAGAACTCTGACAAAATAACCAAGTCGAATTTATAGTGACCTACACTACAACTGTTACTTCAACTGGTCGATCGGCTTCTCTTCCTTTACTTAACTTTCCCCCTTTTTATCGACTCTATTGTCTCACCTAATTAGTCTTCCTTTTTCTTTTAACACATTTTTTCTTTATATTCTATTGTCACGAGAATACCTGATTATTTTTATTTATTTGTCTATTTCGATCTACACAACCCGCCGCGAATAGCCTTTGCTACCTACGGGTTGTGGTTTGGTTTTATTTTGTAACAAAGATGTTGAAATATAGTCAGGTTGTAAGTTGTTGTTGGAGTTGGTACAACCTTACGCCCGACAGTCGGGTGTCGACAGTCAAAATGATAACCTGATTTGAGGATAAAGATAAAGAGAGTTTTGGTTGAATCAAGAAATATGCACTTAGGCACGTGGGAGGAGAAAGAAAGTAGTCAATAGACTAAACTAAACACATACTCACAGGGTCCAGAGGAGTTTCGTGTGAATAAATGAATTACTTACTTAAAATCTCACCTTTGAAAAAAATGTCTATACCTGTCGCTTAGCACGATTAATTAGCCCAATGGGATCTTTATGAATCTACTGTAAACGATTTCTTCGCTTCTTCCTGACCCAGATCGACTTTGTTGTTAGCCATTTTGAAAATCAATAACCGCCATATCCTCGCTGGCGCACGGCACGTCGCCCGAAGGGAAATCAGGCGATTTCATTCAATTCCATTTGAGTTTTAGGGATTCGAAAATCGGCCCCAAATTTGTTTCCTCCCTTTCCGTATTTTATACTGTAAGCCGATCTTGCGAGCCCTCAGTCTCTTGGTTTGTGGTCTATAGAATGCGTAACGAAACTGTAACGCGATCAAAATAACCCATTTTTCAGAGGTTTTCGACGGGTTTTGATGTTCTAACGACAAACACATCTCCTCTGGACCCTGTGTATAACTCAGTGTTTTCTTAAGATAGAGCTAATAAGCAAAGGCTGTACCTTATAACAGGTACCACACCCATGAGTGCAATATAACCCAATGTTTTGAATAGGGAGAGCTAAGAAACAAATTGGGTTGTAATTTAGGTGGCACACCCATGAGTGGAGTGTAACCCGATGTTATAGTAGAGCTCAAAAGCATAGTCTAAGCTAAGGACCAGCAATGTGTGCAAGATTGGCGTCCTTCGATCTTCTATAAATACCCTTCAAACAAAATTAAATTAAATACGATAAAGAGGTTTTAGGGTTTTAAAGGCTACTTTCCGTTAACTTTTTCTCTTAGTCCCGCCATCTTTCTCATTGTATTTGTTCAAAAATTACCACATGCACTCTTATCACACCAGAAAAGCTACCGATCTCATGGAAGTACTTTTAGACAGAACTAGCTGAGTCCAATTTTGTGATCACGAAGGGAATGCCGGTGCTGTTTTCTTTTGTGCTTGAACATTATCGACTGAAATTTGACCAGCCGAAAGCCATTTAAACTTTCGAAAATCATCAAAGGATCTTGCTTGCTGAGGACTATCCAAAATCAGAAGCCCACTAAAATTTATCTGGCGCAGCGTTTTAAGAGTTTCAAGAGTTCGTCTCTGAAAAAATATCGCGAATCATAAATCAACTGAAAATTTTAGGTCGATTTTCGGCCATATCCACCGTATAAAAACGACAATTTTCTTTCAATAATTGAATCGTCAATTTTCGGTCTGCTTTTGTCGGCGGCATGTTGGTGTTTTGTTGACCAGTTTTTTTCTGTTTCATTTATTTCTAAGAGAGCCTATCCCTTTTAATTGATTTAAGAAACCATTTCTTTAAAGCAAATCCTTCCGTAAAAAAAAAAAAAAAATCTCTGAACACATCCGTTGAATCACGCTAGATTTACCAATTGATCATGAGGTACTCAATAAATTAAATATAAAGATAATACTAATTATATGATGATGATAACGATGGTAGGAGAATTTTCATTGGTATGCTGCACCTCTATGACACACGCGGGGAATACTTAGATACCGGCGAAAATAATTTCTGTGTATGCGAAGAATTGCAGCATAACCGGGTTTTCGGCGCTGAGGGGACATGGGAGGGGGAGGGCAAAAAACGCAAGTATATATGCCCACTCGGGACATGAACGCATAGAAGAGCGATCTGATCAGTGATCCTCATGTTTGCAAAGCATTTAAATACTACGCTCAATACCCAGGGGTAATGCAAGGGTCCCAGGAGGGAAAACGTGCTAAGTTATGGGGCCTGCGTGCCAATTTCGGAGCAGACATATCAATGAAAATAATGATAATAATTTATATTAAATTTTGGCGTTATTAGGTTATCACAAACAATTTTCTCTGGTCCTATGAGCTCGGGGGGATACTTCCTTATAAAAGCCATATAGAGGTATAGTGTTTGCGCCCTTTCGGTCTGGAACAGGGGTAGATTTCGCCCATTGTTGTCTGCAATCGGGTATGGTTTACGAGGGCTACAAGAGTGTATGGACGTATTTATCGTTTCAATTCCAAATGAATCAGAAAGAAAGAGTAATATGCTAGTTCGAAATGGATTTTAGGAAATCTTTTTGTTTGAGCTCTAGTCTTTTCTACCTATGTTAGGTCTGAAAACGGGTTTGGATACAAGAGGCCTGGTGTTAAAACCGATGTAAAAAATAACATCTTTAGAGTGAAATTGGGTCAGGATTTAGAGAATAACTTCCCGGATAAAAAGGCAGTAGATCTTTTAATTAGCCTGGGTAGAGGCATTGTTTTTGGTGACTTTTTCGTTCGCGTTACGTAAAGTACGAACCGCTGAACTGATGCCAAAGGAGAAAACGATTTGGACGGGGGCAAGATCAGAGAGAAAGAAGACACAGAAAAAAATAGTAAGACACCCAATTGACGTTGTAAGTTTTCAAGATATGATCATGCCATGGGTGGCACAGTCGAACCTCGCTTTACGTATACCCGCTTAATACGGACAGCTCGTTAATAAGGAAAGTCTTTTTTGTCCCCTAGTCCTTACATTTTCTCTAATTTCAACACGCTTAATACGGATACCCTGTTAATAAGGACACTTTCTAAGGTCCCTTCAGTGTCCGTATTAACGGGGTTTGATTGTACTGGTTTAAGGTCACGCCAGGGTACAGTCAAATCCCGTTAATACGGACCTTGGAAAGTGTCCGTATTAACGGGGTGTCTGTATTAAGCGGGTTGAATTTAGAGAACATATTAGGGCAAGGGACAAGGAAAACTGTTTGTAATAACGAGGTGTCCGTATTAGGTGGGTGTCCGTAAAGCGGGGCTCGACTGTACTTGAATTCAATAACGTTCTCCATTATTAGAATTGATGATCATACATGGACGTGCCATGGAGGTGTCGGTTGAATTCTCCATTGATGGCCTATAAGGGAAGAATCCACCGAATGGAGTACCTTTATAATGACCTTTTCCAGAGAAAATGAAAGGGTAGGGATTTCACTACTTAACCAAAAGTTAAAGTATTTTAAAGAGTAAGGAAATCTATCATTTCGGTCTATAAAGGGAACTCAAAGGACTAACAAACGCATCTTATGGCTGTAAAAATGAAGACAAAACGTCCTGGTTTATTGATTTTTTCATATTAAAACGACGGGGCAGGGAAGCACTGTTCTAAACTAGGTATTTGAAAGGATAGCTTTTTGTGAAAAATGGTATATAAAAGGGCAACGCGTTGGACTTCGAGCGAAGCATCCCAGTATAAAACTTTGTTGCGTGCTGCGCCATCTCATATTCTTTGCTCGGATTGCTTTCACTTAGATTACGAAGAGAGTAGTAAATAGCAAGACCCAATAAAGTATCTGATTATCACAACCACTTTCTTTGGGGCCAAATGTATAACACGCGAGTCACATTTAATTTGCTGATGACCGCGACATTCTGCATCGGAGTGTTAACCATATGTACGAAAAAAGGCCTGCAATTAAAGCCCATTTTGGAGAAAAAAGGAGGCACTCCACAGCTAATTCGCTCGCTTTTCACTTGGACCGGAATGCCCGGAAATGCCGGCCTATAACCTAATTCTTTTTGCACTTCATGGAGAAAAATCCATGTTCACCCTTAGATCTTCTTCTTCTTCTTCTTCTTGTTCTTCTTGTTCTTTATTATTATTATTATTATTATTATTATTATTATTAATTATTATAGAAAAATGATCCTCAGTGACGAGTTTTCAGTATAAAATATTCTCGTTGTTGCTCAAACTTGTATATTATGCAGGCCCGTAACCGGGGGGGGGGGGGGG
>BOPM01001321.1:23900-35502 GCA_022179025.1 Porites australiensis
TGTTCCCTCCTACATGTGTCATAGACAAGAGGAAATGGTTGTGATGGTGAATAACTGCAGGCAAATATGCAGCTAACCCATGCCATCTTTTTGTAATAATAATGACTTGTGAAGTATGTCTTTAGCATAGTGGGTGGATATTCACGTGTGAATGTCATATACCTTATTCTTACTAGTTTTCGCGCGAACTTAATTTTGCGAATATTCGGGAGCCGGATTTCGCGAGTACTAATTTTCGCGATTGCAAAAAAAAAAAAAAAAAAAAAAAATAGAGAGAAAGCGTACTAAATTTCGCGTTTTTTTTCTTATTTTCGTAAATCCTGAGCAGAGGGCACTTGTCTCCAATCAGTAAAACATGTATTTCAAAGCAAGACTGTAAGCTTACAACTGCCCTTCATAGGACCTTATGAACAAGACAAAACATAACTGCTCTCTGTGTATGCTGTCTATGCAATGTATATCATACAGTTCTTTGCTTAAAACGCAACTTGTGATGTTCAGTAAATGTGCACAGTGCAAAAAACAAAAGTCGACCAAAAAGGCGACAAAACTGCATTACAGCGGATACTATCCTCGAAGGGATCCTCTGGTGGGAGTTGCATTTTCCCGTTGGCCACTGAAGCAATGCTAGCTTTCTCTCATCCTTTCGCGATAAGGCGCTTCCCGCGCAGCTGGTGAGGTGGTTATACAATTAAACTTACGAGCCAGGTTGCATGTGAAGGCTTGATAACGGAGAGCCTCAGATCAACTTCAATCTCCTCATTTGTAACTCCCGACTGCATTTGAGTTTTAATTTGGTTGGCGTACCAGCTGGTAAACTGACTGAATTACAAGCAGAAGATAGCGGTGAATCAGAAGAAGAGCCGCTAGATGTAATTAATGACCCAAAAAACATTTCCAAAAAACGCCCGGACTCACCCGAATTCTTATTGTTTTTTTTTTTTCGAAAATGGTATTAAATTGCGCGTATAGCCAAAGTGGCCAGAAACGGCGATTTGACTTTCGAGGTAAAATAAAAATATCAAACAGGAGACTTGAGTTTGCGTGACCATCATTTTAAAATGGATTCAAATCGCCTGACAAGCGCATTCTTAATCGCCTGTACGACCTAGTAAGATACGAGGGATCACGTATCATCGATGTATCGGCCGATATCTCGGTCGACTGTCTAACGACGTTGGTCGAGTATTGCTCGAGAGTCGGTCGAGTCTCGACCAAAATGTTGGCGACACTGGGCCGATACGGATAATAGAAATTTCAAACAGGGTATTTTCCAAAACTTCTTGTTTATATTACCAGCTTTCGAATAGTACACACTTGGGCACACCGATGAAAGTTGGCAACAGTTTGTTAAGCAAATTACCCGAAACTTCCGGATCCACTTGCGTGACCAACAAAGTTATGAAAGTTATGAATAGGTTAATTTATCCCGTAATCTGACGCGCTATACTGAACTGTCTATGAATGCCACGAACCAGGATGCTAAACTTATTATAAACCTCGTCCTCAAAATGTCTGCTATTGAATACAATAATTTGCTCTTCAAAACTAGTCAGAGACTTAACGAGCTCAATGTAGGTAGACAACTGCTTGTTATGTGCAGAGGGAAAGTAGAGACTCTGGATGAAGAAACCTTGATGGAAGATGTCTTCCAGTTGTTTGTTGAATTGGAGAAAAATGGGTTTCTTGGTCGTGATAAATTGACGATTTTGAAGGATCTGTTAGGACAACTTGAAGAATGGTCCCTTTTAAGAAACGTCAAAGCGTTTGAGACTAAAAGAAAGGAATACAACGGCTTATTGGAAAAAATCATAACTGTACTCGACGAGCTCGATTGCCTCGAACAACTTGTCGCCATTTGCGATGATCGGATACCGGAAGAAAAACATGGCAGCATACATGATGTTAGATCACTTTTTCAGGAGCTAGAAAACAATCTCTCTTTAGGGATCGCCCATCTTGAAGTCCTGAAGGAGATTTTGACGCATAAGGAGAAAACTGATCTACTTGAGGAAGTGGAGGAGTTTGAGGAAAGAAAAAACCAAGAGGAAGAATTTGAATGGCGAAAAGGTATTATGTAGTTACATGGTGTGGCTTTTTCTTCGATCCAAGTTCACAGTGGTTTTTATTGATTGTACTGTGCGGTTTCCTTTCTTCTTCTTCTTTTTTTGTGAGAATCTTCTTTTAGTTAAAGAAATGTAAACTAATTATAATAACCCTTATTTACTTTCAGCGCAAGCAACTGCGATTGCGTTGTCAGCTAGCAGCAATTTAGCTGGAGGTAAGTTTCGTCTGTTGGAAGTTCCAGTCATGAGATAATAGGCTAAAGTTGCTTCCTAGCTATTTTGCTATGTCTACACTGTACCAGGATCATAGTCTTTAGTGTCGACATGAAAAGCTAGCCGCTAAAGTTTTAACAGGCGATCGGACGAGTGGGTTTGGCCTCGTGACTTTTACTAATAGACTGACTGTCACATAACAGTGGCGGATCCGGAGCGTCAGGTAAGGGGGTACCCGGTCATCCAGACCCTGAGATAAGGGAGGGGGGCCTGGCTTCCAAAAAAACTTTTCTCGGCCCTTCGGGCCTCATTTTGGTCTAAAACTAAAGGGAGGGGGCGGGCTCCCCGGGCCCCTCCCCTGGATCCGCCACTGCACAAGATACAAAAAGGAATGTATAAATACTCAGTGAACGGCAAATGACTGTAAATTTGCGTTTACAAGAAAAGGCGCTTATGAAAACTTCAGTATCTTCACTTAATTTTATATCGCGACTTAGGTTCCAAATATAGGGAGGGAACAGCTTTTCCGCATACAGATAAGTAGCAAAAAAACCCAAATCATTAGTGACCTAGGTATCGTGGGAGGGTACCCGGTTATACCCCAAACAAACTTTATTTGATTAGGGGATACCCATTTTCGCACTTGCAATTTGGCCAGTACGGGAATACCCAAATCACTATGACACCGCTACAGTTTGACTGCCTCGAAAAGTGGACAGAAACTTTTATGTGACTCTCCACTTTAGGGATCAGTGCGGCGCAGCTTCGGTCCGTTACGGAATCCGCACCAAAATCACTTTTTTATGCGTGAAAAAAGGCCTATCCGATATGGCTTTCGCGCTGACCAACTTTTGTAAACCGAATTTTAATAAAATAATAATTAATTGATTAATTAATTAATAGCGGAGCTCCACGCGCGTGCGTGGGCGGAGCCCCATAGCTAAGTAAATCTACCCATACCAGAAAATTTGGTTATCACGTGACCGTACACCGAACGAACGACCGTCCGTCCGCACCACAGGCATACCAATGTTTACTGTCGCACTTTCTAGCTAGTTTAAGAGCCCAGGAGAAAACTGATTGCACATCAATGTTGTGATCAATTGACAGCTGTCAAAACCGGGTATCCGCTGACCAGTATCACCTGACCGTATCGCAGGCTCAGGTGTCGACCCATCGAGTTCGAGTATTTTTTTGAAGTTATCCGCTGACAAGTTACTAGTTTTCAAATGATCGCAGGCTCAAGTTTGTTTTTTAAAAATTTATATGAAATATGTCGTGTTTATGTCACTATGGCCCAGCTTATGGCCCAGCACTATTAAGATTTTGATTTTAAACTTACCTCGGACACGAAAATTCAGCCAGTTATTGAAAAATACAGGCGGGGAAGACCTTTTCTTACCATGGTCACGTGTTGGTCACTCTCTACGTCCAATTTTTATGCTCTGATTGGTCAAAATTTGACAGGTGAGTTCATGTTGAAATTTTATGCATCATCTTGAAACTTGCTTACTTTGACAGCTAAAGCTGACAGAGTTTTGTGTCAACTTGTGATGTTTTTTAATGTCTTTTTCCACTGGATGTAACAAACGAAATACAGCTGCTATCAAGCGTCTTCTGTTATTCATGGCTGGTTTGTTTATTGGGTTTTTGGTTTGAGAAATGCGTCGCTTGTCAAAGTCGGAAACCCGATTTCGGATAACCTGAGATCAGGCCCAATTTGAGCGGTTCTCATTTTCGTTTCGCCATGCACGCCGGAATTTTATTTACGAGCACAGTTTATGCGGCAAGTTAATTATGCACGTTTGTAAGATTTGAGAGCTTAGAAAACTTTGAAAAGCCTTTGAAAAGCTTACAGAACTTTGAAAAGCCTTTAGATATATTTTCTCACCGCAAATAGAGAGAAAACGTTCCGAAGAATATTTAGTTATAAATTTGCCTGTAGAAAGAAAACTTTGAGCGATTTTCTTGCCTCGAGTTCATATTTGAAAAAAGCAAACACCGGGAAGCCGGCTTAAAACATAAACTTAAGGACTCTGGATTTTTAGAGACACTTTAATACTTGTCTTTGTGAATTTCAAATTGCTGTCTCTTTAAATGTTTCACCGAATTATATTTCCTTTAATGATTGTTAGACGTTTCATGCGCAATTTTAATCGCTGTGCCGTTTGTTTTCAGTCTTTCATGAACATCGCTTGCAGGAGTACTCAAAATGTCGCGCGTATCAAACGCTTTTCAAGATTACACATCGTTATACAGCCATGAAATAAAAAAAAATTGACATAATAAATTCGTTATTATGTTGAAGCGTAACTCTATTAATGTTCATTCACACACTCGACCGCTTGTCAAAAGTGAGAACCGGCTGGCCGTATAGGTGATTTTGGGAATTTTTTGAGCGGTTTCGCTAAAAGCCAACGATTGATCGTCCTGAATATTGACTGAGTGCAATTTGTCTTGAAAAACGAGGTCTGTATGATAAATACAGCGCCTCATAGCACTGTTTCACCTCAGATGTGATGTATAAAAAGTATAAAGGTTGGTTTACACACCTCCAGATTTGTTGGCAAGATTTTGTAAAGTAAACTTGTCGAACGCTAAAGATTCGACCTGATTTGTTTTCCAGGCTTAATCTACTGTGATCAAGAGCCGATGTGGCTCTTGAATGTGATCGAAGATGATTGCTATTTTATGGGTGATCATATAAGTCAACTCGATGTGAGATGTCTCACTCTAAAATCACTTAGCTTTTCCCTCAAAAGCCACATGAATGTGCCCTTAAGTTAACTGATTTGTGGATAACAAGTTTATTGTTTGATTTAAATTATATATTTATTAATGGGAGCTTCGCTTTTTAGCCCTGGCTAAATCTATATATTCAGTCAATGAAATAAGGAAACGTATTGAGCCAGGTACCTATAGCGAGCCATCACTCAGGATAGACTATAAGTATTATTGTTTTAGTTTTGAAAATGCGACGCTGAGTCAAAAACTTTAAATAGCTAGATGTAAAATGTCTCTTTCCATTTTCTCATACTCTGTAGAGTCGCCGTTTCCGTAAGAGAACGAAAAAAGTTCATGCATGGCTGCCAAAGTTTTCATTCTGTACAATCACACCTACACATTTTGCAATATAGGATAGCTGAGTCCGAATCTAATTTGACGCTCGAAATTTTTTCGGAGCTAGAATCTTTAATGTAAATACTATGTGTAAGAAATTGGAACTGTGAACATTAGGTTTGTGCTTATGTCTTTTTAAAAATAACGGCGATTTTAAGATTTTTCTCCAGGCCTCTGCGTCAAACTGCACACAGTCAAAACAATGACACCAACTAAGAAACTACTGCAAGTGAAACTACAGCAAACTACACTTACTGCATGGCGCAACTATAATAAGTCGTTTACTCACTGCCAGCACAATTTTTATAATGATAATAATAATCATGATAATAATAATAATAATAATAGTTTAAACATATTAATGCAGGATTGCTGCATCAGTTTTAAGAAAAAACTGAAATTAATGCAGGTCCTGTAAAAAATTAAAAAAAAAAATAAAAGATATGGATAAAAATCAAATTATAATAATATAAAATAGTTACACTAAAAGGAAGATTCGAACAGTTATAAATTTTTAGAATTATTAAACATATTTGCACATTTGTAGAAAAAAGCGCGCTTGGTGCATTCTAAGTTAACTTTTTCTAAAATAAGGTCATTATTATTTCTAGTTTTGTGGCGGTGAATGTCACGGCTTCTTACGTTAAAATAATTAAGAAGGTATCTGGGAACTGTATTTGCAATGCACTCATTAACAAATCTTAAAATGTGTGTTCATCTTGTATAATAGAGAGGTTCCAAGCCCAGTTTGGTCATAATTTGATCAGTTAATAGTTTTGAGGCAGCTTTGAAGTAGACGATCCTCGCTGCTCGTCTTTGTAGTCGTTCAATCTTGTCACTGTTTCCTTGTCCACATTCATGCCACACAGCATCACAATAATCTTGAACCGGGAGGACTATGGCTTTATAGAGTCTAATTGCAGCTGATAACGTAAGTGAAGGTCTTATTCTAGAGAACATTCTGAGTATCTTACTCCATTCTCACATAGTCCACATGATCATTGAAGGAAAGGGTGTCATCAAGAACAACACCCATTAAGTACTTAAACGTGTCCGTATGCTTAGTGGACTGTCCATTTAGGCTTATATCAATTTCATCACACTTTTGTCTCCCGGGTCTTTTGCTGGTACCCAACGTCACGAATTCCGTCTTCTTCATGTTGAGAACAAGTTTATTGTAGTGAAGCCACTGCGATAAATTAGCTAGATCAAGGTTCAACTTAAGTTCAAAGTCCGAGGTGGATGTGGACGACAGAAAGATCATTGTGTCATCTGCGTACATCATGATGTTGGAGAACTGGATACAAGACGGTAGGTAGTTTATATGAAGGGTGAACAGTACAGGGCCAAGGATGCCGCCTTGCGGTACGCCAGTAAGGACAGGCATTGGACTGGATATTTCATCTCCGACACAAACAGCCTGAGTTCTGTTAGTTAGGTAAGCTCATCAACCACGCGAGAGAGTTTTCCTCCAAACCAAATCTTTTGAGCTTGCAAATGAGGTCGTCATGGGGGACGGTATCAAAAGCCTTTTTTACATCGATAAATAAGGCCCCGGTTAGTTTTCCGCGCCTGTGCTTCTTTTAATTGTGTCACAGAAATATGTTACCGCTGTCTGGGTCGAATTGTGTCGTCTAAACCCCGATTGAAACGAATTTAATAGGGCATGTTGATGTAAGTACTGTTGTAGTTGAACATTGACGGCTTTTTCGGCAATTTTTGAAATTACCGGTAGGATCGATATAGGCCGGTAATTGTCCATAACTTCCCGTCCACCTGATTTGTGCAGGGGAACAACTCTTGCCTGCTTCCACTCATCTGGTACAATGCCTGTGGTCAAAGAGAGATTTACAAGGAAAGTGACTGAATGGGTGATAACAGCAGCACTGTCTTTCAGAAAGCACTCAGGGATTCTATCCAAGCCCGTAGCTTTCTTCACCTTTAAGCCTTTCAATTGTTAAATACAAAACAGTCTCCGTTACTGGTAGCAGATACAATCCGTAAAGTTGTCACCGGAAAACTCACGAGTGCTTACGGGCTGTTGAACGGTTTCCAAAAGCGTAGAGACGGCGTTTGTAAAGAAATTATTAAACTTCTCGGCATTAGTTGACTTATCAGTAACTGTATGTCCCTCCTCGGTCTTGATAGATTCTGGACACACTGACTTGCCTTTCTTGCTCGGAAAAATGTTCTTAATTGTTTTCCAAAAGGCTTTGGGGCTATCAAGATTTCCCTGAATTTCATTTCTATGATAGCGACGTTTTTCATTCCAGATTTTATTTGACCCTTGGTCTAGTAGTCGCCGATAAGCATTCCAGTCCACCTCAGCTCCAGACCTTGCTTTTCGTAGGAAAAAGTCCCGTTGATTCATAAGCTTTTTTGGTTCACCAGTGCGCCACTCCTCGCACTAGCTTTCGCTTATAAGCTCCTTCCAGTTACTCCAGGCAGTGTTTAGATTTCTTTCTTTCAGAACATCATCCTACGGGATATCTCTTAGATCATCACAGAAAGCCGAAGGATTGTACTTTGCATAATTCCTGCGTTCAATTGTCCTTGGTGGTAGTTTGCATGCATTAATTTTCCTCACTGCGATCAACATGTCGTGATCACTAAGGCTAGATGCAACAACATTAGTGAATGTTATATTTCCAGAAGAGCTGGAAGCAAACAAATCTAGCAAAGTGGAGCTTTCTTTGGCAGTTTTCGTGGCTTTGTCAATCAGCTGTGTTAGACCAAAGTTCCTGAAAATTTCCTTTAGTCCTTTAGTTTCCTTCGAACACGATTTCACTAAAAAATCACAATTAAAATCACCCGTCACAATGAGTTCCTTGTTTTCTGCACTAGCTGACTCGAGAACATCCCCAAACGGATTCATAAAGTCTGTCTGAGAGGGGTTCGATAGAGGGTTCCAAACAATATACCTCTAACTTTGGGCAGAAGAATCTCGAGCGAAATGCATTCTCCAGGAAACTGTTGTTCCAGATCAACCCTCCGAATTATGGAGAGAGATTCTTTGACGTACACTGCAATCCCACCACCTTTACCGTTAGGTCGATCGCTTCTTAAAATCTTATATCCAGGGAGAGATATTTCACCGTCTGCAATGCTGTTTTTAAGCCACGTCTCAGTGAAGACAAGAATATGTAAATTTGGACACTGTGATACTACAATATTTAATTCGTCGAGTTTTCCACGAATACTGCCTATATTCTGATGGATAAACTTCAAACCTCGCAGTTTGATAGCCTCACGAAGTTCAGTGGCGATATTAAAATCGGTGCCATCAACTCCACTTTCACGTCCAGAATCCATTTCTTTGACAGAACACAAAAAACACTTCTTGTTCGCTTCAAAATCTGCACCCAAACACTTGAGATTATATGACTGAAGGCATTCCGAGCAATCTGCTCCTCCTTGATTTTTCCTTATTGTCTTGTGACAGTTAAAGCGTTGTATACGTACTGGTCCAGGATTCTGAAGGACATCTCCGCAGAGAAGAACTAAATTTACAAAAAGCACGTCTCGTGTAAGACGGAGAATTTTAAGATGATTGCCTTCCTTTGTCATGACCGTTCTCTTGCTCCGAATAGAAATTGAAAGTTGTGTTGCTTCCATGGACAAGGATTTTGCTACGAATAGCTCCGAAACATCAGATAGAATGTACCCATCACGTTTATCCACATTCTTCAGGGTAAAACTGCCCGTAATAACAAGTAGAAACAGACAGATAGCAGATTTTCGACCGAACTTTAAAACGCCCGCCATGACACAAATCAACCGATACTCTCTTATACTTTCATAAGATAGAAATATACGTTTGAATTAAAAGTAACTGGGATGGTTGACCAATTTCTGTTCGAGATCCCTGTAGCTCTTTCCCCCCTCCCCGTTTAATCAACAAATAGTACCCTTTCATGACTTCCAGTCCTTTAAATCACATAAGCCACGAGTCCTCTTTCTAATTTAACTTGTTAATGCTATTTTTCCTCACAAGTGTTTGTTATTGTGTTCCTTGATTTTAGTTCTGAACATAAAAACTGTGTTCAAAGTGGCTGCAGGGGTTGCAATTACAGCATCCGCCTATCAGCTGCTGAGGCGTGGCTGTACATATGATCAGCTCGTCACTGCCATTAAGACATGCGTTCTTCCCGCTGGCGTTAACCTGATACAAATAGCTGAGGGCAGTGTCATTCTCAAAGTTCAGGCAGAAAGCATTTTAGCTCTTGACACCTTATGGAGGCTATACACAGATGGGACGCTTAAAGAATCCCTACAAACTTTGTTTGTCACTGGTGAATTGAGAGAAATTTTCGGTGAAGAACAAGTAAAGGTGATTGCGACCATAGAAAGAGAAGAGTACGACAAAGCCCGGACAGAATTGATCAGTGAGGGAAAAGGTGATATTATCAGTATTTTATATCCGTTAGAATTTGTTTCTTAAAGGTCAACGCAATTATACATTTAAGTTAACTTTTACACATGGTTTATACAGAATTTCATCTTTAAATTTGAAAAAAGAAAGGGAATATTATTATAGAAAATCATTTTCAATCATTATAACTGTGAAGCGGTAAAAATGATTACCCAATTAAAGTACCTAAAGCATCTGCTCGCTGGAAACCAAAAACTAAAAAAATCTTCCAGTTCGCACTATTTTCTTTGCGTATTGTTTTTTCATATTCAGTTGTACATCCCGTAAGCGACCACCCGAAATGCTTTGCATTTATTTGTCGCTTAAGGGAAGGTGTCGCGTACTACAGTCAGACTACGAGGGTCTCTTCCATGAACACTTCACACATACAAACATCTACTTACTCAAGGATTGCATACAAGCTTCAAGTTACGATACGTGTAACCCCACGTTGTCGCACAGGTAGCCCAAACTATGAGTCTATTGACCTTTGTAACGTACTTTGAGCGTCCCCGTGCGATGACATTTCGTTTAAACGGAAATATAAGGGTTTAAATGAGGAAAATATACGATTCTCACGTTACAATTTTGGTTCAATAAATATCGCTTACCTTGTCGTTTGTCTTCTTTGTGTTTTCTTCTGGTTTCGGGTCAATTTGGGGCCATTTCATGAGGTTTCAGTTCCAACTGCTGTTACATGACAAAGGGCAATTGAAAGTAAGCGATATTTATTTTGAAAAAATAAAAATAAGGGTTTTCATTTTACCGTGGGAATCGCATATTCTTTTCCACATACAAATCGTTGGGCGTGGTTGTCGATGAATGTTCGTCGCACACTCTAAGAAGGGTAAAGCGTACAAAGAGTGTACACATCAGAACATGCATAGAGTGGTTACCTACCAAAAGCTAAAAAAATGGAAGTTTATAAAAACTGTCACCTTAGAGATTATAGCTTAATAGAGTTGTTTCAACCAAATTTAAAACGAGAGGTCGTCGCACGTCATGGTTTAACAAATCGACAAAATATTTTCCATGACCTCTAATGTTATCGACACCATAGAAAAGACGTGCGCCAAAATTTTCAAAACCCAATTGGAACACGAGCCGCAGACGAGTCAGGTCTCACTGCGGCAAAGATTCGAACCGCCGCCTGGTTAGCTCAGTTAGGAGAGCGCCCATCTGCTGAGCGGGGTGACGCGTGTTCACACCCCGGTTGGACCAACACTCAGGGTCTTTAAATGACCGAGTAGAAAATGCTACCTTTGCAATAACATCTGCAAACGGTTAGACTTTCTAGTCTTCTCGATCGGATAAGGACGAAAAACCGTAGGTCCCGTCTGACAGCAGTTTCACTAATCTGGATCTCGTGGGACGTCAAAGAACCCACACTGATACTCAAAAAGAGTAGGGGACGTAGACCCGGGTTGTGTGGGTTATCTGTGAGGACGAACTTAAATTGTAGCCCCGCCCTGTTGTGTGTTTCGCACCATATGGTGAAAGTAATTGAATAAACATTTTGACTTCATTTCTGTGGTCGATGAGGATGAGAGTACAGACCATGGAAAATTTTTGTCGATTTGTTTTTACCATAACATTGACAATTCTGGCGTTTATTCTCTTTGAATTTTCTTAGAAAATCGTGCGCGTGAGAAAGAGAAAAACAAATTGCGCCACCATTAAGTAATTTCCATGGTCTGTACTCCTATCTAACATAGCTCTCAACCAATCGGCGCGCGAGAAATCACTCAGTTATTGTAAAATCTCATTTCCATTTTAACCGCCTGCTTCTCCC
>BOPM01001321.1:36832-69939 GCA_022179025.1 Porites australiensis
GCGACGAGGAATGGTGACGTCAACAATCACATTGCTGAGCACCATTTAAAGACGAAACATCAAATTGACTGGGACTCTGCGACATGTATAACGTATTCTACAGACTACTATCAACGTCCTACTTTAGAAAGCTGGCTTACTAACTTAGAACAAACGCCACTGAATCGTAGCCAGCAGTTACCAGCGCCGTACAAACGACTTATTGACGAGATCAAGCAAAACTAACTACGAGAGAACAACTGGAGAACTGACAATTTGACTAACAATAGACGACTGTTTAACTGTGACAATAGACGGATCGAAACGCACCAATCACTGATTACGAGTCTTCATAGCCAATAACATCACGGCTTAACTGACAGATGACCAATAACATCGCGACATAATTGACCAATCAGATCAATAACCAGAGCATAATACCATCAACTGACGTGATACAACTCATTTTGACTCTGAAGATGACTAGCGCACAGGTTGTCGAAACGTCAGTCACTGTCAACAAACAACAGTCCTATTCAGGACTACGTTCACCCGGACGATCAAACTCAACCTTTTGAAATGACTCCTGGGTTCAAACCTTTCACAAGAAGTGAATAGTAACAATAATAGGTGTGTTCTTGCAAAACAAGGCAAACTAGAATTTTTTTTCTTATCTTTGTAATGTGCCTAAAGTTTCTTACAGGAACGTAGCTTTTATTTGTCTCGCTATTTCTGTAATTTTGGTTCAGGGCTTTGGTCCACTAGACTTGGGCACCGCAAGTTGATCAGTCAGTGGGTCGAGTCTTGTAAACGCCAATTGTTACAAATGAGTGAAATGATGAGCATGGGGTTTATTGAAATATAGTGCCAATTTGTTCACGTTTAACTTATTTTACAATATTTGGCAATGACATAATCTCTCTTGAATTGAGACCCTCGATTTTCAAGTGTTTAAACACACGCACTTAGTCGATTCAAAAACAAAACTCACCATTTTATCGCTGAAAATCAGATAACGCAAAATCCTCCGCGAATTGGCCTATAGATTTATATCAATTTCTTTACTTCACTTTCTTTGCTGTCTTTGGTTTTACTTTATTAATTTTGTTTTATTCAGAAGTTTTTATTCGCCTGCAACAACACAGTTCTCCAGTTTATTTTCCTAAATTGCCTATGAAAACGACCGCCGCCAGTTCAAAGAAGGAAAGAGCTTTCCATACCATACCATAACATACCATACTATACTCACTCACTCACTCATTCACACAACCTCTTCATGTGCATTCAGGCTAATTAGGCGGCATAATGTTAGGGAACCCGCCTTTAGGTTAGCTGAAAGCTTTATTACTGCCTGCACTGTAACGTACATTACAGCTCCCCTCCTATCCGGTCGGCTATATATTTCAAGACAAAGCACCAGCTTTTCAAATTTTTGCTTCATCAGCAAGCCAGGAATCATGACTGTGTATATTTTACACGTAATAAATTATTCTTATTTTTGTTGGTTTCCAGACTGGAAAATATTACTGGATACATTTTTAACCTTTCCGTCCTTTCTCCTAGATTTCACCTCCAGCCTTTGCTTAAAAGATCTAAGTAAAGCAGTGACCGGAGAACTAACGGGCAGACTGACTAGCGAGCCAGCTGTATTTCAGCGATTTCTTCAATTATTTGGCCTTGATCCGGCAAAGAATTTAGACCCCGAGAAGCTTTGCGAATTTTTTCCCCACACTCCAGTCAGGCTATTAAGAGACGTTTTTAAGGAGTTGCAGTTATTTGACCTTGTGGACTTATTGGATAAAGTAAAATGGCGTACACTTCGTCCTGCCCTTCCCCTGGAAGAAATGAGAAAGTTGCTAATTACCAATAAACGTCCAACAAAATTTTACAGCAAGGCAGAGGTTCTGATCATCGAGTGTTCTCACAGTGTTGCTGTAGACGATACTGATGTTGAAAGAATTGGATCTTTTTTTAAACACCTGAATTCACAGAGCCAAGTAACTAAAGTTACAGCGAAAGTTCCAGAACAACTCTCTCATCAAGCTTTAACACTGTCGAGGTTACAAAAGGAGATGGAGGACGACAAAGAGCAGAGAGCAAAGGAAAAGGAAACGATGTTGAAAGAGCTTCTGGAAAAAAAGGTACCACAAAGCTGGTACAGAAGAAAGCGAAAAATGCCACCTGCTATAAATACGGACAAGCAACTGTTGACCACGTTTTACAAAGAGGAACCAGCGATGAAAAAAAGCCTAGAAGAGTTGACAAAAGAAAGAGAAAGGAGAAAACTAAAAATAGAATTAATTGACGAGGAGATTAAGCAGCAGAGAGAACTGCAAGGAGTACTACAGGCAGAGAAAGAGAAATTGCAAATGGCTGTTTCAACTGTTATGGACAAATGGATTGACCGGGCGCACGATGAAGGTGAGTTTATCAATACCGACAAAGAGGGGAAGAATTTTCGTGGTTATGCGTATTTTTGCGATTCCTCTGGTTTATAGACTGTGTGCATGACAAATGCAGGTTATAACCAATTGGTCGTCTGTAGGAAGGGAAACTAAGGAGTGAATAAAGCCACTGACAAAAGCCATAACAAATAATTGAGCACAAAAACTCATTAATAATTCATAAAGAAAAAACAAAAGAACCTAATGTTTAATGAGTGTCTTAATATGTGATTGAGAGACGGCACACGGCTAAACTTTACGTCCAGTTTTTTAGACCAAGTCTAATTATTAGTGCAAGGATGAGTTGATCTATATCAAATATTTTGAAGCCGTTCAAAGACTCCCAGGGTGTATCAGGTTTAAACTGAGAACCCTCGCATTCGCCTCGAGTTTTAAACCTGATAATACACTCCTGCTCATTTTTTAAACAGTACATAAAACTTTCGAATGAAATATAAATTGACCCCAACTGTAATAAAACCTTCTGGCAAAATACTTCTAAAATCAGTTATATTGCTCCATTTACTGTATCGTGAAAAATGCGTGATTTTAGTGTATTGATATTTGACACTAGTCTTGCTTTGAAGTTACGATTATTCTGAAAAGTATGGTTTTAAAATGATTAATTGAATCAATATCTTTGAAACAAACTTCAAGTTTTATTCTCCTTAGTGTTCATTAGTCATTTTTAATACCACACTCTTCCGCCGAAGACTGAAAGTTCGCCACAACTGAGACAGTCGGTTAAATAACTCAGCTTCACGGACTTTTAAAACATTTACGGCCATATACGGTTAAATAAATAACATCAACAATGATAATCAGCGTTCTAAATGTTCAAAAAAATTAAAATTATTAAGGGATGCTTTGTTGCTTGAAAATACGGCGCTGTTCCGATTAAATCGGTAAGAATACTGCATTTATTCGAGAGGCGCAGCAGTGATTATATCTTGTCATGACGACGCCTATTTAAGGGCTTTATTACATTTGTGGTCAATTCGTATTTCATTTGATCAAAGTTTTGTCATGTTTGTGCCCAATCCCGTTTGTGGCCTCAATAAGGAGCCCTAATGTTTTTTTCTTTTTCGTCCGGTCGAGGCAACCACGCCTTTTTTATTGGAAGAGTTGAATTCATAAAAAGCAAAAAGACCGCCATTAGGTATTAGGCGACTGTACTAATTAAAACTACATGTAGATCTACTCTGGAGACACTATCCTGACCTGTCTCTAACAAAAGATTATTTCTGAGTTCAAGGAAAAAAATTCTGAATACAAGCAGTCTCTTCTTAATTGCAGAAATTGAAGATCTAACAGATTAGAAAATTAGAAAACTCCTCTTGAGGTATCAATCCACTATCGGCCTATAATTCATGTGAAGTACGTTTAACAAGATAATATTAATAATATTTTTGTTTAGAATACAATGTGTACATCTTGACCAATCGTGTCCTAGCTGTAGGGTGGCTCAATCTTCAATTTACAATAAAAATAAGAAGCAATAGTTATTTCTTTGTTTCTTTTTGTAGGAGAGGACGCAACCCTTTTTTGTGCACTTTATGTTGAGGATTGTAAAAAGCTGTACGACGAAGAAACGATTGAAAAGATTTTGGAGCCAACGCGAGAACTTTTGAACCAAAAATTGGCACAAATTCCAAACAACATAAAGATAGTGATAGAATATACCGAGGACTTTAGACTTTGGCAATATAAAGAAATTCCCCAAGAAACTCTTAAATTAAAGCTTTATAGAGAGAGAAAGTTGTCTCTAGCCACAGCGTTGGAGCTACTGACCAAGCGTGGGCGGACATTAGACCTCCTCTCAGTGTTCAGGGAAGTCAAAAGGACTTTGCATATTAAGATGGCTTCCTTACTTATAGCTTTTTTCCCTGATATGCGGAAAATTAACATTGTATGTGACGTATATGAAAATTTGTCTTTTCTTCCAAGACTTCAGGACACGGACCAGTAAACACGTACGCACGGCTATGAAATATCGCCAACAGCGCAGGTCACGTAGCAGCTGCTCAGAAGAGAAGTCACATTGGTGCCTACGCCTGACCCCAAACAATGCTAAAACAATTGAAAGAATGACATGTCATTGTTTCCTGCGCCCAATTACGAGAGACATTCCGAGCAGCTCCTACAGTGGCCACAGCTTGGGCGGTCCCTTTCTTGCATCTTTGCTACCCACCTCTCCGCTCTTAAGCGGGGAGGGAGGGGAGAGGAGCTTCCACATAGCTCAAGTATGTAGGGTAGAGTGTGGGCTAAGGCTAGCGCTGGTGCTGCACCATGCATGTCGATGGTCTGATTTCAGAAAAGTTTTTAGGGACCGGTGTTCAATTAAATTAGCTAAGGAAACGCACTCACCTCGCCCTATTTTGCAACAAACCAATAACCAGCATGGATAGTCGAACACCAATTTCTTTTATGATTTCTCTCCGCACAATCAAATTCAGTTTTATTTGCCACGCGTGCAAACAATTAGCTCAATTAGTTCATATGGGTTTCATTCTATCCAAGAGCAAACTAAAGGTTTAAACGTACACTATCTATATAGTATTACCAATTTCCCTTTTTTATGCCTGACTTAAAGGGATTCCTCCATCAATCTCCGCTGTTAAAATGAACTTAAACTAGGCTGCAATGAATTCTATTTTTTTCCTTTTTCAAGAGTAAAGAACATTTTTGATGTATAAAAATTGGATAAATATTTGTTATTTTAGCTTTTACACTATTTTGCCTGCGTACTGCCATTATGAATAACCAGTATGACGTTCTTTTTATGACAGCAGCCGAAAAACGACACATTTAATCAATACTTTTTTTTTTCTACAGTAGCACGCTACACTAGCCAGGCGCGTAAAGTAGGCCTTACATTTTATTGGAAATTAGTTATTTCAGCTGTTATTAACCCCACTTTGCCTTAATTACATCATTCTGTGAAATTCAAAAGAAAGTCTGTCTTACTGCAAACGAGGTAACTGTCATGACTGACCAAATGCCACCATTTTAGGATATAGTGAATTACAGTAAACACCCGCTAATAAGAAACTGTGGATTAAGATAAGAACCTCCCTCCAGAAATTTGCCAGTTTAATACACCAAAATACAGAACCTGTTTAGCCAAACAAGATCAAGCAGGTTCTTATATGGGGGTAATGACAAACAATTTAACAAGGAGTGTAATTTGAGTTGTGAATTTAAGTATAACAGGAACATACTGTACCGACCAAACTCTATAACTCCTGTAACTTGTTGCTAAAAAAAAAGTTGAGCAGACAGAACGGATGATTTTAGCTATGCTACTGATTCGTCGAGAAAGTGTGGCGGAAGATTTTAGGCCACTCAAAATGAAAAGAGATTTTAAAACAATGCAAAACTACAACAATCTCAAAATTATATTTGGAGCTAATATGCGTAGAACTATAGGACATAAGAAAGGATAAGTGCTGTAAAAGTTAATGTTGTCGTTGTTGATGGTGAAGTTGACGAGACATGCCCATAACCTGTACCTGTGATGTTTCTGACGATATTTCCCTCGGAGAAATATTAGTTTTTTTCATAGCTACATTAACATTCCAATTGCAATAAAGGTTATGTATTTTTGTGATTTGCAACGACTACCTTCGAGTTTTGTTTTTTTGACTAGATCCCGGCACACTGTTCCCTAGGGAAACCACTCGCAGGGTATAGGCACACCGTAGAGTAGTAGCATTAGTTATTATAAGAAATTGTGTACGTTTTAAGCTTTTTGATTTCACTGAAGAGGCGTAAAAGAACCAGGGAAGTAAACTGATCGTTGAATTAAGCTTTTATTCAACGATTGAATTATAGATTCTCCTCACACACCCTGTTTGAAAGACCTAAGTGAAGAACTAACCGAATAATTGACGTCCATTTTTCAAAATGACACAGTTGATCAAAAGAGATTTTATCAGTCCTTTGGGCTTACGACTAATTCCGAGAAATGGTCCGCGAAAGGACTTTAGATCACTGCAGAACTTTTCCCTGGTACTCCAATTAAGACTTCCAAGGACGTTTTCGAGGCATTAATTTGTTTGACCTTGTTTACTTGTTGAAATAAGTAACAAACGTTTTTCAACTTTGTCCTGCTTTTTCCGTGAAAAAAATAGAAATGTAACCAAGGGCCAGTTACCGTCTGCAATAAAGTCAGGATTTGAAGAAACGGGAGGCACATCACAGCTAATAATTTCCAGGAGTTCCCCCCCCCCCCCCCCCTCCCTTTCATCCGGTTGATACCACCGTAACAACCTATTTAAAACGAAAAAATAAGACTTCTCACACTCCACATTCATTCGCACTCCAAGCTCTGCCCAATGTATCTTCATGCTAAGTCTTTGCGAAAGAGAATGTTTTGGATTGCTGGAATCTACCACAAGCGACAACTGTTCTAGACCTCGAGCTTGCTCCCTTTTGTTTTTCGTTTACGTTTGTTCCGGTTTGTTCTAAGGAAACTAAGATACTTCGGGATTCAAGAATTACAAATAAAAAGGATTTAGAAACAGATTGAAGCTATGTTTTCTTATTGTTCTAAGTCCAGTCTTGGGGACGGCTACAATCACATACCATATCATTATCTTTATCATAAGACAACCTGTCAAAGCAGCAATACTTGTAAGATTAAGAATCACGTTTAAGACGAATGGCGAACTTCAGATTCAAGTTGACAATTTGTCAAATTAGGAACTTTTTAAGCCGGTTAGGGCTCAATCTACTTATATTAGTCGTTGATAAGGATAAAGCGAGATTTGTTTGTTTTCCCCGTACTGTTACAGAATCAACCCTTTTTGTCGTACTTATCATTGAAACGTTTCACGCTAAATTCGTACATCGATAACGCTGAGAATTTCTTGGAAATGATAGGAGAGTGTGTGAGCAAAACATTATCCCTCTTTCCAAGCGCAAGAGCTTCTGATTTCAAATACTTTGTCATGTTTAGCGGAAAAGGCAGAAATACCTTGCGAAACTCTACAGGTGTATTCGCCAGAAAGGATTGGTCTAACGACGATGCTGGATCTTCTAAAAAAAAGCGCTGGCAAACTTTGGACCTCACATCAATGATGCAGGAAAGAGAAAGAATATTACGCGCAGAGAGAATATATCGTAAAGAGGAGGAAATAATGGAGCTGTGGGATCGAACACACAGAAAATTTGACTTGTCTTCCGACGCTTCAGAGGACCGAATACATCTCGGATAAAACTGAAATGATTTGTATTTGTCTGAATAAAACAATGACGGATGAGCCAATGTACATGAGAAAAATCGCTATATTATAGGATAAGAGTATAGTTGTGTTTGTGGCATTTTTCTGCAGTCTGATCTTGGATATCTTGCGGATGAACTGCCCCGGGTCTGCACCCAGTTGGCAAGTAGTCCAAACGTGTGGTATACCCAGCTTTAAGCTAATTAGATGTTTTAGCCTTGTATTTTCTTCACAACCATAGTGATAACTGAAACAAGTGCACTGTGTATGTAATATCGAGCAACTGATAAAACTGTAATGTTATTTGTATCATTAATATTTATTTCAGTCCACTATCTGCCAATAGTACCATGTTCTTACTTTAATTTTAGTCTTCCATTGACCTATAAATAAAATTGTACTTGTAACTCTATATCATTATTATTTAATTCTGTATCATAAGGTTGTCTCATTTTATTACTTTCATTACCTTTCTTTTTCCTCGACTAGAATAGAATTTTTTGCTAATTTGCAGGGTGATTGTGAGATAACTTATTACGAACACTGTGAGTAATTAACTGAAGTTTGTTTGTTTGTTTGTTTAAATATTATCTGTTAGGGGACCCATAGCCATAGGACTGTACGTGTAACAGACTCGCGCGGTATATGTTGCTACAGTAAAAGTAACAGTAAATGTACCGGCCAGAATCGTTAGGCTGAGCTTACACCTAAACATGAGCGTATATCACTTGTATTGTATGAGCTGCATTGGCTTCAGATAAAAGAACGTGTAATTTGTAAGATTCTGTGGACCCAGCCCTCTCCCCAGGCAAGTTTGCTCTGTTTGAGCGAGCCGAGGAGTACCGATTGTCATCCTCGGCGAATTCTCCCGACAAGCTTGACAGGTGACGTTTTATCCGAAATCACCGTGGACGACTGGGAACGAGGCTGTCCCGGCCCCATAATATTTTTCCCAGCTAGTATAGAGGCTCAGCATTAGGTGAAACCTAAGGTCTGTCCGTGCTCATAGTCATTTGAAACATCCTCTTGCAAGCTGACACGTCTGCCTTCTCAAAATCAACTGCACAAGCCTTTTTTAATTTAGCGACTGTAGTCTTGAAGACCCTTTGCTCTAAGAAAGGCTTCAAACGTTAGTTCAGAGGAATGTCGACAGTTGCACCGTACACTACCGAACTGATGATGTCTGAGTTAAATACATGATTTATTCAAGCATGTGCAGTTTTAAGACAATGGTATAGGAAGTTTGTCACGCTGAAGTATTAGACAAAAAATATCACATCAAATTACACTTAGGGGTCGTGCGTGGGCACAGAAAACCTATGGCGCGCCGTTAGCACGCGAGTCTTCCGGTGAGTCCTTCTTTCTTTCTTTTTTCTGATTTTATACCGAAGCTTGTCTTTTTCCAAGGTACGCAAGTCTTCCTCAACGGCAACGAAGTACAGCAAGCCCCAAGGTTAAAAAAGTGCAGACTCTGGAATCGATCAGCCGTGAACAAGATGTTATCTCTTCTCTCGAGACTTATATTTCACATGCTCTTCCGTCTCATTTGGAGGACGGGCAGAATATTCCGAAGCAAAGCGACATGAAGAAATCGAGTGTTGAAACATATGACAAAAAACAAGTGTTTGACTTATTTTTGAAAGGGGCTAACATTATGGTATTCTTTGCATACAGCCGAAAGTGCACTTACGTCGGGTAAACGAAGGAGAAGAGTGTCTTTTTTTTCTTAAAACGTGATGTTTTAAATAAATTCATGCTTTATGTTGTTGTGGTACGGTCTGCGAAAGGGAAGACATTGCACGCGCTAGATATAACACCGAACGTCACGGAAGAAAAATGAACATGAAATGATGCGTTTGAGTTAAACCAGTCCATTGGCGGTTAAGCTCTATCTTAATTCTACTCAGTTGATAACACAAGTCTTGTTTGTGAGTAAAATTAATTTAGTGGTTCAAAGGAGGAACATTTCGAGTTTTATCACAGGTTTGACTTCGAAATCCTCCATGTACGCGAAATGACCCAATGACTTAAGAAATAAAAAAAAAGTAATGAAAAAAAAACAACAAGGACATATATTCGTTTTACCTTATTTTTTGATAGTTCCATGTATCATATAACCCAAAACCTGGGTAACGTCACCACGTTGTTTACAAGTGTGTAGTGATATCGATCAATATAACCTTTCTCACTGGTTAAACCACAACCTCGTCCCCACCCATTTTTTTGAGGGAAAAGCCCTGGGGACGTGGTTGAATGCGAGGAACGTTCCGCTGCAGACCCGTATCATGTTACGTTAAGACCACTCAATAAAGCGACTATTCTGATTGGACTATATGCAGAACATTCCAAAAAAAATGATAACATTTGAAAGTACAGATTTAAATGGAGAAGTACAAATTTAAATGGAGATCTGTTAACAGTATACCAAAATCGACCAGAAGACACATAAAATTGGACAAATTTATATTTGGAACCCCATGACTACCGGATTTTTTATTTAAAAATTGATCTGCGTCATCAGTATGGAATTTCTGCCAGTGAGTCGCAGATGTTCCTCCGCGCGAAACGTCCCCAGCGGCGAAGAGCGAGGAGAAACGGATGTTTTCGCAGGCTACAACAAAAGATCGATCTCCTAAAGCTGTTAAAGTCCTGAATGTCACAGGGTTTAGTAGGCTTAGGTTTAGTAATAACCAGTGAGAAACTCATGACAGTCTATCAACTTCACCGTTTTCAGTGAATATTCGTTAAACAAAATTAATAAATAAATCATAGCAGTGAAAAAAAAAAAAAAAAAAAAAAACATTGCTCTACCACAAGACTCGGTAAAGGTATATGAGAGAGATTTCTGTAGCCATGTTTCAGCAAATCCAGTTTCTTTGATCATGACGGCAGCGCTAACAGCTCCTCGTCAGTGGGCTTTGTTAGGTGATGTTGTTGTGGTGGAAACTAGAGTGTGGCCAAATGAGGCTCTCGTTACAGTTTGACCACTTCAACTGGGGCCGCCTAAGAACTTTCAGCCACTCAGAAACCGCTCCTTTATTAATAACAAACAATTTGGTGTGCTGACCTAATTGGAAACTGTCCTATTTTTCGATTGCTTAGTTCGATCCTAGAGTTTTCGCCGTTTAGAATACTCTTTTTTCAAGCGCGAGCCAATCAGAGACCAAAGAATCTTGTTTTCTCTTTTCTCATGATCAAATTTATATTGTTACCTGTTCACGGACGTAGCCTTCTTGGAAGCGAAATCATTTCTATGGAGCTAAGAGTCGTGTTGTTAACGACATCGGTGGAAATTTGCCACACTTTGTCCGAGAAAGGGCTCTAGATCTCCATAATACTGGGTAATCTCAACGTGCAATCGCTCAACAACTTGGAACGGAAAGGAAGCTTCCGAGCGAAAAGTTTAGTGGTAATTATGAGAGCTATCTTTGAATTACGTGATAGGTTTTAATATAAGGTTTGAATTCCCGTTCGGCGGAAGAGGGATATTAGGATTACTCCGCCCTGACTCCGTGTCTTCTTGATGAAACAGCGTCGTGAACGCAAGTGTTTCTGTTAAAGAAAAAACTTCTCCTTCCTTTTTTTACAAATGAATTTTCTGGACCCAGATCTAGAATTATGACTTCTAGTTGTAGGAATAGAAAAAAATATACCATTCATTGGTAAAGAAAACAGTGCGATATTTTCAAACAACGTCTTGTACCCAGACTGCTTTTATCCCCATACATACAAGGCACTTTTTTGGCCCCTTACCGAGCAATACGTATAGCTAGCCCTTCAATTTATTATATACGTACCAGTGAGAAATACTCACGAATATGATATGTCTTGAATAGAGGATATTACATGGCTGCGCGGAGATACTAAATTGTTTTGTTATGTTTTGACTTTTGGACTATTTTAGTTCATGGGAAATTCGACGACTCGTCCCATTTTGTCTATATTAATATTATATATTGACACACACTACGTCTGCGCCACCTGTGGTTTTAAGAGCCTAAGGGCCTTTAAGAGCGACTTTCTGTAAATACCACGGATGAGTGTGCAAGATGAAGAAAACGAAATCCCCCAAACTTTGTCACATCAAAGCCCTTTGGAAACTATTTCAGAAAATCCAAGACTCAGTTCTTTTGACTTTATATTTTCCAAAATAATCAATTTTTTAAATTTTCACCTTCGAGATGCCTTCAAATCAACGAAAAATGTGCGTGATATCCTCGCTTCGTGAATGCAAACGGAAACTAATACCATGACTTTCCTTATATTAAACAATTTCATGATCCTTCCTTTGTAAACTAAACCTTGTTACAATTTCAAAAGGTTTCAATCTGAGTTTTTAATATTTTTTCAAAATTACCCTCCAAATCAGTATTATCGCGACCATCAATTTTGCCATTTTTCAACGGCGAAAATCCCTTCCCGGTACATGGCTTTCATACGAAAAATGGTATTCCAGAGAAAGAGCAATGCTTCCCCTATCAATCTGTGAAATAAAATTTGGGGGCAATTCAAACTGCAAGTTTTTACAACTGAAAACATTTACGGTACTCGCGTGATTTACGACCTTTGAACTTGCAGTTGGACTGATGAATACAAGCGAGAACTTAGACAGCATTTGAAACTCTGGCGCAAATTCGCCTCTTTTCCGCTAGTTTAAACACCTAAAACGATTCTAGATTTCACAGTGGCAATTTTTCAAAAGGAAAAGCATTTTATTGTGCGAAAGTGAGCTATGAACTTCTTGACTACAACACTTCCCTTGTGTGCGTATTTGTTTACTTTTAACGTATTTGTAACAGCCATTCATTATTTATGTACAAAACGGCTTTAGTGTCGGTAGCTATTCTTTAAAATGCTCTTATTTCTCATGAAACAAATCGTTAAAGCTATGAAAGGAAAACATTTTGACCTACCTCACATTTTTTGACAACAGCCCCGAACCTTATGCGAAACGAAATTGCGTGACAAAGAACTTTGAGACCCAGATTATACCGGGACAGCCAACGACTGTTTTCTGTAAAATATATGTTCGGAGAAGCAAATATCACCTAGAATTTTCTAAAGGTTGAGGACCACTAAATATGTCTAGATGACCGTTTCGTTCATGTACAATTTTCGAAGGTTATCAGATAAATTCCCTACGATTTTCTTAAGTTTAATTTTTCACATTTTTGAAACCGTCGTATGGGTAACAATAAAATTTTGTCAATTCCTTGGCCCCTCTTTAAATCGAGGTCCCACTGTACTCTTTTGTTTTCCATCACGTTCGTTTTGAAATACGATTATGAATTCCTTACTTGTATTCTTAAAAAATGACTTCAATGAAATGCTACTCGTCCCTTTCCCCCACCCCCCAAGGGGCCGCAGCCCCGTTTCGGTGGGGGGCGAAGAAACGCATAACATTTCAGACTAGCTAGGTCAGGGCTAGTAAACCTGCGTAACTTTAGAGCACCTCTGGTGTTTCAAGCAAAATTTCTGTGGTTCTGGTAACCTCGTGCAAGTTTTGCATTTCTGAGCAACGTTTGGGCAAAGTATAGGCTTATGGCACATTTCAAGCCTGAAAAAGAAAGCAGTTTGCAGATAGAAAATGTCAAGTACGCCTGAACCGCGCCCGTATAAGCGCCCTAATAACTCCGGCAAGTAAGGGGGGGGGAGGGAGTGGGGAAGGCTGGGTGGGGAGGGGGAACCCTAAAATGGAGCAAAGGGGCCCTAGCTCTACACAGACCGCCTGCGTTTTAGCTGTGCGTCTGCCTTCGCCCATAGTCTGGAGCAACTCTTTAAAGAAGATTGCAAGCTAGTATATTTATGTCTGTTAGGAACGCTCGAGCAGGGAAACCAATGATCGTGCTCCTCACACCTTGAAAAAAAACCCCACTTTTAAGAGAAAAAAAAGGACAAAGGAAAAGAAAGAATAAAAAGAAGGAAATGCCGTTTGCACTAACTGAAAGCTATTTTTTGTTGCATTGCTATTGAAAATCTGAAAAGGAACAGTTTGTTATACGTAGCCCTCGGGGCGGTACCAGGTGAACTGATATATCACATACCCCCTCGTTCCAGGTAAATAACCCTTACATTAGCGTAGGATGTAAGACACTCTTGCGGAAACGCTTAAGCATAACGTGAGATACCCAGGCACAAACATAAATAAAACAAAGAAATAAAATAAATAAATAAATAACGATTTGCAGGTAGCACATCCACATAATGGTTCTTCGTCTACCTGATTCCTAGTCGAATTGGAATTTGGAAATGTTGGTTTTTGAGGAGAGGGGAAAACCGGAGTACCCGGAGAAAAACCTCTCGGAGCAAGGGAGAGAACCAACAACAAACTCAACACACATATGGCGTCGACGCCGGGACTTGAACCCGGGCCACATTGGTGGGAGGCGAGTGCTCACACCACTGCGCCACCCTTGGCACTGCTAATGTTGGCTCCCCCCAAAAATAAAGCGCACGAAGGTGGTGTTGAAAAGTGAGATGTTCGGATATCTTCGGATAATTGATAGAAGGTTTTACCAGTCTTCGGACTTTCTCTTAAATTTTTCGAAAGTATTTGTTCTCTTAGAAAATCCAGAATTTCGAAATTTCTTGAAAGTATTATACTAATGCTAATTATGAGATTCCTTTTACTTCCTTCTTAACGATAAGTTAAATCAGACAAGAAACAAATAGTTTTCAGTTAGTTAAAATAAGTCTTTTTAAGGCGCGACCTTTGAGCGTTCGTGATGGTCGCAAATATTCGGGCTTGCAATCTCCTTTGAAGAGTTGCTCGAAACTATAGGCGAAATTTATTGCCAAGGCAGACGTATAGCTAAAACGCAGGCGGTATGCTTAGAGCTAGGTCCCCTTTGCTCCATTTTAGAGTTTCCCTCCCCACCCAGCCTCTCCCTCGACCCGTTGGAGTCATTAGGGCGCTTATACGGGCGCGGTTCAGGCGTATTTGACAATTTCTCTGGCTTTGGAGGTGGAGCGCCCCACCTCCAAAGCGAGAGAAAAGCGCCCCGGGACGAGGTTGGACATTTTCTATCAAACTGCTCACTTTTTCTGGCTTGAAATGTGCCCTTAGCCTATCTCCTGCCCAAACGTTGCTCAGAAATGCAAAACTTTCTCGAGGTTGCCAGAACTGCAGAAAATTTTGCTTTAAACACCAGAGGTGCTCTAAAGCTTCGCAGGTTTTCTAGCCCTGACCTGGCTAGTCTGAAATGTCATGCGTTTCTTCGTCCCACCCCAAAACGGGCTGCGGCCCCTTGGGGGTGGGGGAAGGGACGGATAACATTTCAGACTACGACTTAGCGCTTTTCCCCCCTCAATTTCATTTTTCTAAGGATACAATTAAGGAATTCATAATCGTATTTCAAAACGAAACTGTTGTAAAATAGGCTTTTTTCACAGCTAAAATGTGTAAGCAGGTGTTTATGGAAAATCAAAGTTTATTAGGGCCTACCACTTCCTAGTCTCTTCTGGAAAATATTTTCTAGTGTTATGTTTTCAGGGTCTTTCTTGCGGATAAGTCAGTGAAACGAAGGATTTTGATTATTTACATGTTTCTCTTTTATAGTTACAGAAGGTGCCGCGTGAGTTTCTTTTTTTTTTTTAGAACGGTATTGCATGTATTATTTCGCGGTATAACCTGGGTCTCAAAGTTCCTTGTCACGCAATCTCTTTTCTTTAAAGGGAGTAAGTTGTCAAAAAATGTGAGGTAGGTTAAAATGTTTCCCTTTTTTTAAGTTATAACGATTTGTTTCATGAGAAATGAGATCATTTTAAAGAATAGTTACCGACACTAAAGCCGTTTTGTTCATTATAACTGTTAAAAATACTACAAAAGTACACAAATACGCACGCTAGGGAAGTGTTGTAGTCAAGAAGTTCATAGCTCACTTTCGCACAGTAAAATTGCTTTTCCTTTTGAAAAGTCGCCACTGTGAAATCTAGAATCATTTTTGGTGTTTAAACTGGCGGAAAAGAGGCGAATTTGCGCCAGAGTTTCAAATGCTGTCTAAGTTCTCACTTGTATTCATCAATACAACTGCAAGTTCAAAGGTCGTAAATCACGCGAGTACCGTAAATGTTCTCAGTTGTAAAAACTTGCAGTTTGAATTGCCCCCAAATTTTATTTCACAGATTGATAGGGGAAGCATTGCTCTTTCTCTGGAATACCATTTTTCGTATGAAAGCCATGTACCAGGAAGGGATTTTCGCTGTTGAAAAATGGCAAAATTCATGGTCGCGATAATACTGATTTAGAGGGAAATTTTGAAAAAATATGAAAAACTCAGATTGAAATCTTTTGAAATTGTAACAAGGTTTAGTTTACAAAGGAAGGATCATGAAATTGTTTAATATAAGGAAAGTCGTGGTATTAGTTTCCGTTTGCATTCACTATGCGAGGATATCACGCACATTTTTCGTTGATTTGAAGGCATCTCGAAGGTGAAAATTAAAAACAAAATGATTATTTTTGAAAATATAAAGTCAAACGAACCGAGTCTTGTATTTTCTAAAATAGTTTCCAAAGGGCTTTGATGTGACAAAGTTTGGGGGATTTCGTTTTCTTCATCTTGCATACCTATCCGTGGTATTTACAGAAAGTCGCTCTTAAGAACCTCGTTTCCAGAATGAACTAGGTAGAGAGACCCTGGAAACGAATTTGAAGATCGCGTGACCACGTGATTTCCTCGCTTGAGTTGGCTTAGAATCATTTATCTTGACTGGAGTACATGGTTTTAAATTAAGACACAGAAGACTGAACAAACCCGTCGTCACAATTCCAGAGATGGACTACAACAACTTACTTTACCAGATAAGCAAGAGACTTGATGAGATGGATGTGGGTGAACAGTTACTTGTTATCTGCAGAGGAAAGGTGGCAGCTCGCAGCGGGGAAGACTTTCAAAGCTTCTCGTTATTTGAGGAATTAGAACAGAAAGGATTTCTGAGCCCCGATCATTTGGTTTTATTAAAACGCATGTTGAAAGGAGTCAACGAATGGCCTCTTTTTGAGGAAGTTGAAAAGTTTGAGACAAAGAGAAAGGAATACAACAACTTGGTTGAGCAGATCATTCGAGTGCTCGACGAGCTCAATGATTTGGAACGGCTCGTCTCGATTTGCGGAGGAAAGATAGCGGAAGAAAGGCAAGGAAACGTTATTAATGTACGATCATTGTTTGAGGAGCTAGAAGAAAACGAATGGCTAGGAATTGACTGCCTCGACACTCTAAAGGAGATTTTGACCCTGACGGAGAAAAGTGATCTGTTAAAGGAAGTAGAAGAATTCGAGCAACGACAAAGTCGTGAAAACAAGTTTAGAAAACGCAAAGGTAATGTCTGCGGCTCATATTTCTAGCGGTGCTTAGTCCCGGTCCCAGAATTGATTACAACATTTGTCTGACTTAACTCTTTTCTGTTTCAGCACAAGCAGCTTCTTTTGTGTCATCAGTTAGCGACAAACTGTCTGGAGGTAAGTTTAGTATGTCCTTGTAAGACTAAGTTTACCCATATTCATGTTCGAATCTTAAATACACACTTAGCCAAGAATTGATTTTGATTATTTTCTTCAATTCCCTTATAATGAAAGTATCAATGCAAATAAAACAGTATTTCTGAGTCGGCCTCTGATGTACAAGACAGAATGAAACGGAGAGAGATATCTACGGAAACAGACTAGAAGCTCGCACGGTTACCAATGAAGGAAAAAAATAAATAAATAGAACTCTCCGGCCCAAAGTGACCTCGCAACAGTTGACACTTAAATACAGGCTATCGATAGGGAAATACATCTTACCACCTGCTTTGCTTGAATTTGGCGGTTTACTACGCGGGAGAACAATTTGAAGGAGCTAAGCATTATTCTGTCCTTAGTCGACCGCAAACTCATTAGTCTGAAGGATACCAAGTCTTGCAAGCAGTGAAAAGTGCATTTTAAAGCCGCATGATTAATTAAAATGTGAACGAGTAAATGATTCTTGTTAGTTGCAATCACGTGACAAGGCGGCTATGTTTGTAGACAAAACAATACAAATTTTGTCGCAGAATTTGCAAGAAGTAATATTTAAAGTAGGCGAGGTTTTAAAGCCCAGGATAGAAAACGTATTAGCATACACAAGTTTTCGATTCTATCACGGAATCTTTATCAAGTTATAAAGTGCGACGTTTTGTCACTGGTTTACCGTATGCTGCGAATCACAAGGGAAAAAGTCGAAGAAATTGTCGAAATGTCCCCTATGATCCGTGTTTGGTTTAAACAACATGGCTCGAAAAAATGATTCTCAATCACTTTTCAAGCTGCTCTTAAGTGTAATCAACACTTCCAATTGGCAATTGAAGATATTCTTTTGTTTATGGCGTCGGGGGATTTTTGCAGTTTCTCAGGAAATGGACTCATCAGCAAGAGAAACACCATAATGGAATCGTACCTATTTATCTTGTTTTCAGAACCAATGACAATCATTTTAACAGCCAAGAGTCATAATTTACAACTTCTGCGGCGTATTTATTCCAGATTGCACAAGAAAAATCATGTTCCTACTCCTTTAAAATATTCATGAAATAATTATTGGGCGATGGCAATTGCACTACATAAAAATTGTAAAAGGTAATTCGGGGAGAAAGGAAATATAAAAGAATTTTACTGGACCACCATTTTCTTCCAGAAGAGTGGAGCTTTCTCGACCAGTGAAAAATCCCTTACCCATATTACTGAGCTCAAACTGTGGGCAGACATTCTAACAGAGACGTCACATACGTCCCAGAAATTGGTGGGGATTGTTCGATATTCTAATATCTGCGAGAGATCACTTCACGAAGCCCGCGAGGCAAGCGCTTACTGGCAGAAAAGGGGAAAGAGCGAAATCGAGCGCCCAAGAACTCAAACGCCGTCTATCTTTTGATTTTTAGTGTGGTTGATTTTTACCTCTCCTCTTTCTCTTTCACATGTCTAACCTCAGTCGTGATGGCCTTTTCTTTCTCCCTCCCCAAAGTATCTATCAACCTAATGAGGAAGCTAACCTGAAATAATTCTGTTGTTTGAATTTTAGTCCTGAACCTTAAGACTGTGTTCAAAGTGGTCACAGGAACCTTTACGGTTGCTTCCAGCTTATCACTGTTGACACGTGACTGTACTTATGATCAGCTCGTGAACGCCATTAACACCTCTGTACTTCCTGTTGGGGCCAATCTGATTCAAATTTCAGAGGGATGTGTGTGTCTCAAAGTTCAAGTAACGAATCTTTCAGCTCTCGAGGATTTGTGGCGTTTGTACAAAGTTGGAACACTAAGAGCAAGTCTGCAAGCTTTATTTGTTACTGACGAAGTGCGAGAACTTGCTGGTGGAGAGCAAGTGGAAGTGGATGTGACTATCGACGAAGAGGAATACGAGAAAGCTCGTAACGAGCTATCAACTTTCAGAGGAAAAGGTTATAAAAGCACACTAAAATTTATACAGGCAACATAGCTACGTATTTCGATTTTACTGCTATATTGTAGCACTATGAACCCATTACCGCACTAGCAACTAAATAGGCCCTTCAAAAGCGCGGATTCCTGGGAGCATCATTAAAAATGGTTATTTCTTTGTTTGGCCTCTCTCGGTACGTCTCTTGTTCAACAGTATGGCGGTTTTTTTACCACGTGAATCACTAGCAAAGTCATCCGAGCTGGGCAATTTGGCAACCAATATGGCGGTGATTCTCCTGACAACGTTTGAACTCAGCCGGCAAACGAAAAAAAGGACTCTACTTTGGGAAGAAATCCACAGGTCCCTTCTTTAGGCTAAATCGTGCGTGCTAACCTTTAAAGCGAACCCTAAGCCCTAAAACGTGTCATTTACATTCTCACTTTCATGATAATTATTAGCGCTTTAATTTTATGGTCAGTGTCATTGACATCTGTATTTTTTGATACCACAGTTTTGAGTTCAGATGAACCTGATGGTCAGGAAGGGAGGAAACTTCAATACCTAGATCAAGAAAAACTGTCCTACATTACTAATTACTTAGAGCAAACCAGGGATACAGATGTACATAGTGCATCTACAGAGGACGACAGTGGAAAGGCGGCATCATATAGTGCACCATCGGAATTTGGAGTTGAAGAAATCAGCGGTAAGACCTAGTCAATTCCAAGAGTACCCAACCCAAGCCCCTTTAGCATTTGTCAACTTCCTCAATCCCAGGGCGGTGGGCATTTGTCATCAAGGGTCTTCCCAGGGATATTACATCGGGATCAGCTTATGCTTTATTCAAGTCGGCAAAACGCAGGCGAAGAGGAAAAAACGAGCTCGTGCGTGAAGAGCGTGCGCGAAATCTGCAGAATGACACGCTAAAGGCCTTAGCCTTGAAGGTTCTTTTTAGTAAACGAAATATATACACGTAATCTTTCTTATCGCCCATTCCGTTTCAATCGACAGCAATTTATGCTATTTATTTAGCCTGCGTAGCAAGCGTTTCCGCGCGAGTTCGTCGAGAACGTTGGGACGAGAGCAAAGAGCTTTCGCGCAATAACTCGATTGGAAACGCTTGCTACACAGGCTACTATTTATTTTAAGCCAACATTTGTTATTTCCAGATTTCGTTTTTGCCTTGTATTTGCAGATCCCTCCTCTAAACTGTGCTTGAAAGATCTAAGTAAAGAAGTAACTGAGGAACTAACGTCCAAGCTTAATAGAAACAAAGACGTTCTAAACCGATTTTACCGTTCATTTGGGCTTGATCCTGATTTACTACACGACGAACTCGACCGGAGGAACATTGGAAAAGTTTTTCCCGATACCCCAGTCAAGCTGCTGAAGGACGTTTTTGAGGCGCTAAAACTGTTTGACTTGGCAGAATTCTTAGAGAAGGCAACAAAACCGCGGACACTTCGTCCTGCTCTTCCGCTAAAAGAAATCAGTGAAAAGTTATCAAGTGTCAGTAACCGCCCTACAAAGGTTTACAGTAAAGCAAAGGTTTTAATAGTCGATGTCTGTGAAGCCTGTGAAACCTCCGCCGACAATGATGCAGAAACAGCTGGATCATTTTTTAAAGCCCAGAATTCACAGAACGAGGTAACCACATTAAAGACTGATTCTTTTAAGGACTTGTTAGCAGATCTTAATGACCTAACGAGAGGCATGAGAAAAGAGGAGAGTGATGACAGTATGGCAAAGATAAGGGAAAGGCACTTGAGACGGCTTCTGGCATACAAGATTCCGGAAAGTTGGATCAAATTGAAAAAGAGAGAAGAGTTCATCGAATTTTTGCCGGATCCATATTACTTTCGGAATGACTTGGAAAGAGAAGCTGAAATAAGCAGGTGGCTGATGGAATTTTTTTGCACCAAGAAGGATGAGGAACTATTAACTTTGTTTTCCAAAGAGGAGCCTGTGATGAGAAATGAACTAAAACAGCTGACGGAAAAAAGAGAACAATGGGAAACCGAAAGGAAGCCACTAATCGAGAAGCAGATAACGGAGAAGGAGGAGGAACTGAAAAAAGAGACTGACAAATTTGAAATGGCTGTTTTAAGCGTCATCGATAAATGGATAGAACTACACCCAAATGATAAAGGTTCGACATCATACCCCTCATGACATCCATTCAGCAACGTTCCAAACTATTTTAAGTCTTGTTTAAGCATGCATTCACTCACTGTTCGACATAAGTTGAACAGAAGTTATAACAGTTACTATAGAGAGATTAAGATTCACGTTTACGCCAAACGGCAGACGGGAATTTGTACCACGTGACCAAGCTTCCCACTTATCTTCCGTTTACTCTTTATTACTTCTACCCCAAATTAAGTAGCTTTATGCTAGTTTTAACCATAGCAATCGTTCGGGACTGTTTTTATCTGCTTATTTTCTATTCTGAGAAATTCTCAACTTTAAGTCAAAGCTGAACCTTCGGCACCCTGGCACGCTCTTGTGCACCCTGCGAAACTGTGATCCTTATAATTCACTCAAGTAAAAAGTCAATTATAGTTCCTCTTAATCTTTTTCCTTTTTCAATAAGCTTAAAATTGGCAAGAAATAATATTCAAAACTCATTAGAATTCTAAGCGCGGCCTAACTTTATTTATGGCTGTTATAAAAAGTGAATGACAATAGACTTTTTAAGAAAAAATGTCTTTTTGGTTTTTGTAGGAAAGGCGTCGACCCTTTTTGTCGTCCTTATTCAGAATAGCTTGAGATTGGACCGAACGGATGGTGCAGTTCTACGAGAGATGATTATCAGCATAAAGAGATGCTTGAGTGAAAAACTGGCTCTTATTCCAGACACGAAGGTAGTGATAGCAAATAATATACCACGTATGAGGAAAGAAGGAAACATTTCAAGCGAAACTCTTGAAGTGTATTTGTCTGAAAAAGGAGTGTTAACCACATTGCTGCAGCTTCTGAGCAAACGCTTAGATACACTGGACCTCATTTCAGTAATGCAGGAATTACAAAGGACCGTCTCACAAACAGGCCCTCGTTACTACTCTAGAAGGTTAGGGTACAGTAACGTTTCTCATACACCGGTTGAAATACGTGACAATTTGTCGAGCGTTCCGAGACTTCAGAAAACGGAATAAGTCTCGTAGAAAAGCCGTAGTCTACTTGAATAAAGTACTCCCCTTCTTATATTCCCCTTCGGTCCCAGCCTTCCTCCGTCCCAATTAAAAAACTCTCGCGCATCCAACCCTCTTCAAGTCCACTATTTGAGGTGCGTCTGCTATAGCTGAATAAGCAAGCCATCTACGGCATTGGGCAATTGGGTGTGTAAAAATGGCTACTGACAGACTCTATACACACATTTAATAAGTCTGGGCGCCATCTTGACTTTATAATTTATGACGTCATTCGCGGAAAGACTTCAGCCGCCATCTTTGAGTTTTGACTCGCGTAACAGTACCATGTCAGGACGAGAGGCAAAGTCAGGCCATTATGAATCGCTTTATTCCATTCTTTTCCTCTATAAACATTAACAAATACCAGCGAATCCTTTTCCCAGGCTAAAGTAATCTCAGTTGTGCGGTTCGTCTTTGCAAGTCATACTGGCGATATCATGTTCGATAACAAACGCAACACTAAGAAATGTGACGTAAGATTCCAAGCGATCAGCGTGTATTAAAGGCTAGCACGGCTGCAGCGAATTAAAAGGGAGGAGTACTCGACCGTAAAGGTGTGTAACTCAGTCTTTTTGTGTGTGGGTTCTAATTCGTACCGCTATATTCATCTCTCAAATATTGCTTTTTTGCTAGGGGCAGAAACATACAATCGTCTGCTCTTTTCATTTTGGGGATGACGACTGCGGAAGTCTTGTATTGTATTGTCTTTTAATACTGGTCCGTAGCTTTTGAAAACGTGCAGCCTCCCCTCGATCGGTGTTTTAAATGCGCTGTACACAAGGCATACCTTATCCTTAAGATCTAAAATACCGGTAAGATAAAGTTGAAAAGGAATCTGATTCGAGGGAAACCAAATATGGTAAACACCGCAGGAGTGAGGTGTGTTTTGGGCCAAATGATGCTGAGCGACACAGCTTACACGAATCCGACGCTGAAATTTCTGAACTATAATCTGAAATTTTAGCACTAAAGGTAGAAGGTAAAAAAACTGCTAAATATTAAGTGAGATGTAACCAGTCTTTTTTTTTAAGAATATTGAAGACAGCACCACTTTAATCCTGCCCAACCCAAATGACCCTGAAAAAGGTGGACCCTTTTGAGCTCAGGCTTAACAGTAACTATGTGACAATAAAACTTTGGATCAGAACTTGCCTTCTCAGCTGTCAAATTCATAATGTAAAAAGGCATTTGATTTCTAATAAACCATAACTTGATATTTATTATCACTCTTCTGTCTGGTAAAGCAGCCAACTATGACATTGTGCTTGATATGACAACACCACACTCTAAGCCCTGAATATGAATGTATATGTACACATAAATATACATGCTAAACCAATATTTTTCATGTACTCAGCATATTTAGTTGCTGCTCAAGGCCACTTTGCCATTCAATATTACTAGAAACATTATTCTGTTTGCAGTGAGAGATGTTGAGTTTCCATTTGCGAACAAGTGCAAATTACAGCTAGTTGACCTGAACCTTTTACTTTGAAACCACAAGGTATTTTTGCTCTGACCTTTTGATTCTCAATTAAGGATGGATTAGGAATTTTTAAGCAACTTATAAATTGCTTCTCCTGAAAATAGGGGCATTTGCAATCCCACTCAAACTGGTGTGTCAGTGTCAATTGGGAATTCAGGAAAGGAGCCATCAACAGCACTAGGTCTTGGTAAACTGGAATAGCGGTCATAACACTGAAGTTTGCCTCCATTAGAGAAAGATGTTTAACTCACTACCCGTGGAACCTTGTGTCCAGTTAATTAAGTTCTGTAAGTTGAAACTATTGCAGGACAGTTGATTGTCTTTAAAGTGAATGAAAGAACTAATTTGCCCTCTCTTAATTTTGGACAGTATGTTGCCTGGCTGTATATAAGGGACACCTTAAAGCCCCCATTTATCCCTGTAATAAGAACTGACGACATTATATGCCTTGTATGCATTATATGAATTAGTTTTCGTACCCTAGGTCCTTGGTTTGTGCTACTGTTTTGAGTTGTGCACATTCCAGTTCTTTTTGAATTCAGTGAATTCAAACACTTTATATTTAATATAAACATGTGATTACAGTAACCATTTCCTCCTGCTTTACAAGAGCATTTATCACAACTGTTAACATTGTGAGGCCTTTCATTCTTCGTCATTGAATTAAAGCATTCCCCTCTACATGAATTTATTGTCCATATAAGCCTACCGTAATCGTCGTGACAGTCATTTTCAAATAAAAATTTGTATCCCTTTTCGAGGGCGTTTTTTGAGTTTTTAGTTGCTTGTTCAGCAACGTAAATGTAAGTAGAGTGCTTTGGAAGAATTGATGCATCCCTGCTCCAGCTCTCTTTAGTGGCTACATCTCTAACCAGGAATCGAGCTGACAGCTTTCTGGATTACTCAGCTACGCCTCCCCAGAGTGAAAAATTATTCTGTGCAAGGGTCGACTGGAGTATAAACGTTTTTATCTAACTTCTTTCTTACCCATCTCTCTCTAATGGAGGCAAACTTCAGTGTTATGACCACTATTCCAGTTTACCAAGACCTAGTGCTGTTGATGGCTCCTTTCCTGAAGACGAGGACGAGGTCTGGAACTGAGAAACAATGTTCTCACAACTTGCAAAGCGGTTACCCTGCATGGTGGTCAGCGGATAATTGCAGTATTTTTCCCACAGTAAATATTTTTAGAACTGAGCAAGAAGCGAACCGGCAGAGGATATGAGAAATGATTAAAAAATAGAAGAAAATAATATCATGCATCTTTTATTTTCTTGCATACCGTATTTGTCTTTCGGTAATGAAATTGTGGGAGAAACGAAAAGGCAACCGTGTTAGATCTTAACCAACAACAACGCGCTCGATCATTTTATAGGTTACATCGTTTTTACCGGACGAGGAACATATGGTGCTGATAAAAATTACTGGAAAAAGTGTCAAATTTATCGGAAGTAAGTATATTCAAGAGAGCTTTATAAATATAAGCTTACTGCTCTACATAACATAACTGAATAAACATTCACAATTCATAACATTTCATTTCGTTTTTTTATTACGATCACTCGTATGATTAAAGACCGAATTGGACTTCACTTAGTCCTATTACCATTACTAATTCTACTTAATTTTGTTATACATATTGAGAATAGAAAAAAACATTTGGTATAAATAATAGTAACAAGGAGATGAGTGAGTATACGCAGTTGCAATTTAAGGTGGCTCGATACAGTTTTTCAAGGCCAATACCTCCCAAGTTTGAGCATAAACTACTTCACCATAAACAAAATTTTGGAAAAATTGCCCCCACAGTTGTATTAGATGAAGATGAAAATCTTTTATGATCAGGGTTGCAACGGTATCGGAGTTGTCATAGCAACGAAATGACGCTATTACCTATTTTACTGGCAGCAGTGTATCTCGGCACTGAGAACTGTTCTTCCAAAATCGTTCACTGGAGCTTTTTCCTCCAATAGCAGCCTCGATGTTCGTGAAGTTTAAGCGAAATCTGTAAGAGCCTTATCGAGATATTTTGGGATCAAGATTTTGTGGTTAGAAATACGGTAAAAAATGGATAATCTTGATGTTCGGCTGTTATCTGTAGAAAATGAAGCGCTTTTGACATGCAATTTCACCTGATAGTAGTTTCAATCTTTTTAAAAACGTGTATGAAAGACCGTGGAGATAGCTCCAGCCGATTGCTAGAAAGAAGGGTTTTATTAGTATGGATCGAAGCGCTCTTGTTAGCGGTTTTGTAAACATTTCGGTCTTCTTAAAAAATTAGCGAATAATTTTTAAACCGCTCGATAGGGGCCTCTGTGTCCCGGGTAATATAACTTTTCTTTTTCGAACTTGAAACTGATCAAGTCAATCTTTTAATTATTTGTTTTGCATCTTGGATGCAGCAGACCAGTTTTTGTTTTTGTTTTTGTTAAACAACGACAAGGTGTCGTCAACCTCATTTTCGAGCACACTTGCCTGAGTCCTGGCACAAATGTGTTCACACCTTGAGTACCCGGTATGTAACTGTGTACACACTCGATCAATTTCGCCTTGTCGGGAGCGTAGCAGGGAGTGCACCTGTCCTCACAAATACACAGAAAACGTGTGCACAAACCGGTACCGCGTCCGAATTTTGGCGTGGGTGCTTAAATGGGTGCGTCCATATTAATACTTAGGGAGTACCATACTTGGGCAGTGTGCATGGGCATTGAATGTTCAAGTTGGTTTTAATAATTGTCAACTAATTTGTGTAGTAACCATGCTGGGAAATGGCCAAGGATTAATAAAACATAAAAGTAAAAAAAAAAAGTTGCGTCGAAATTGTTTGAGTTTTTTGCAGTTTGCAAGAAAACCAGCTAAAAGCAGCATGGTAAAGGTAATTACCTCACTTACAATTTACACGATGCCTGTACTGATCACTACCTGCGGTCATTGGTGACTGTTGTGGAGATGACGTTGATGACGATAATGATATACATAACAGTAGTAGAAATATGGCGGTCGCATATAGGTGGTTTTCATGCAGTCTCGGGAGACACAAATAACAATGGTGAAATGAACAAATGCTGGTGGACAAACAAAACGAGCTAATGAGCGATCTTTTGTTTACCGTCCACCAGCATGGCGGCGATGACGTAACGTGAAAACCACCTATAAGTAAAATACTGAGCCACCTTTTTTAAAAATGCAATTATGCAAACCAAAAAAACAAAATAGTATTGACTCAAAACTGCTTACCTTTTTTCTGCAGCGTAATAGGAGTTATCACTGCATTTAATATTAGGGAGCTTTAGCAACGACGACAGCGACGGTAAAGAGGACGTCAAAAAAGCAATAGGTTTATTACGCAAAACAACAACTTTGCACGTGCATCACGCTTTTTTGTACATTTCGTCACCGTCCTTGCACGACCACGACGTGAAAATGCCTAATTGCAAGTTTTATGAAGGACGTAAACAAGCGACGACGAATCTCTTTTTCTCTCTCTAAACTTGAGTGCGGTCCTCAAGAAATCAACTCCAGGGAAATTCGCCTACATTTGCCATTTTCAGCAAATTGGAATAAACGCAACAAAGATTGAAAAAACGGGAATTCATTTTAAAACTGACGTTTTCGCTGCCGTTGCCGTCGTCGATGCTAAAGCTCCCTATTATCAAAAATTCAGATGTAACGAGCACTCTGTTTGGTTGAAAAAAGCGTGCTTTACGGGAGCCAGTATAAAACACGGAGCGCGAACTCAAGCTGTCACTCCATCTGCCAATAGTTTGTTTAGAAAATTAGAAAGCAATGTGTGGGAAATTTAAAGGAATCCTTAAGAAAGAAAAAAGCCTTGACCTTGTTCTGATCTAAAGCACACAAGAAGCAGCTACAGCACTCAAGAAGTAGAGAAAAACACTCGAATACGTCTTTTGTTCTCCCATACACTTCTTTCGTCTTCGTATTCTTCTTTTCATGATCAGAACACAGTCAAGGTATCTTTATTTGTTAATCAAACAACGTACTTTCCACTGACAGTTAACAGTCTGTAAAGTAGCATAACTCATGTAAACCTTAATTCCTAGAGTAAAGTTGCAACTAAAACACTTTGGTAATGTTTAAAATTTGAGATTTGAGATGCACTTCAAACTAATGAAAGTTATTGATCGGCACCTTTTATGTGATACTCTTTATACGTTGTACAAGTACCTTACTGCACAAGTGAAGCCTTTCCATGTAGCTTAGTTTTGTATTTATAAATTAAAATTGAGAAGTTTTAAAGTTTCAACTTTGAAAACATGTTTGCAATTTACTTGGCATCATTGGAAAAGAGCGATACGTAAAAATCAGGAACAGATCGTTCATGACGATATTTCTTGACGATATCTTGAATCTTGAGTTTACGACAAACTTGAGGCGGGGAATACCTGTAAGCGTTAAAACAAAAGTTCAAAAGGGGTCGCTTCGCCATTAACGCTGGTGTGGGAAAAGATGCCCCATTGCGAAGTTCGCGAAAAAGGTTTAACCGCTACTAAGTGCAGGAAAAATGAAATGCGCGGGGAAATGGTCGTGATTCACTTTTAGTTTTCAGTGTATTTATCACTAGAAGGAATGTTTCACTGGTCTTCAATCACTATCAACGCACCTCCAAGTAGCAGTATAAAAAGTGACGCACAGACGAGATTTCAAAACTATCTTCGAGGTATCTGAGTGGATAACGGATAGCAGACTCTTTTGAGAGTAGGACGTAGCAGTTTTCATGATTAATTATGAAAAGATGAAAAAAATCGAACGCTTCACGTTAACGAGGTTGTCTTCAGGTTCCAAACCTCTTGACCGTGCACTAGTTGTCCTGATTTTCTCTGGTATCTTAACGAATTATTAGCTAGTATGTCATTGATGTTTTCAGACCTTTTCGCTTCAGCCTGTTGGCGACACTCATGACGAAAGAAGGGACAAGAAGACGAAGCCCGACAATCGCAATATTTTCACCCCGTGGCATTATCTCCATTCCCTGAGGAAGTTGTTAGTAAAGGCAATTAGAACCAAGCGAGAGTGGGAATCACCCATTTTTTGGGTGTGAATAAAAAGTATTTTCTCCCTTTTTCCTTAAAGAGGGTTTCAAAGAAGCTACAGAATACAATAAACAAAGTTCCAACTTAGATAGGGTAAGGCAACTTTAACACTCTCAAAAGAAACATCACTTACGAGTCAATTTCCAGTCTGCGCCTACGGCATATATTGATAGCGGTCTGCCGTACCATGGTGCCCAGTGTCCTGCGGCTCACTACCATACCGTCCACCAAGGGCCCACCAATAGGGGACCTAAAAAAACGACCAGTTATCTTTAGATTAAGGCGGGCTGGCAAAAACACACAAAGTTAACAAACATGATTGAATAATGTACGCTTTATGAATAATATCACGGTATTTTGCAAGGCTGTCGTCCTGAAGAAAAACTTACAAAGTAAAAGTAAAAAAGAGGTAAGACTGATGCACCTGATTGTTGACCTGATATGGATGCGGTATAGCCCACTTCTCAGGTGATGTATAAAAATAACCACGGTGTCTTTCTCACGCAAGCTGTGTCCCACATTCTGACTCAGATCAAATTCCATCAGCAGCTCGTCCACAGGGAACTGGGCATGATCTTCAAACCGCTCGAGCCAGGCCACCACTACGTTTGTCTCGGACGAGGTGTTGTGCGTGCTCAACCTGGACAGCGGTCGATTCTCTAGTGAAAGTTCGTTACCAAGACGTGACATGGCACGGTTCTGAAACCAGAGAGAGCGTCTTCGCGTTGACTTAAACGATAATAACCCTTTCACCGCGACAGGACTAGTTCAGTGGGTACAACGCTTGACTGCAGGGCGGGAGGTCACGGGTTCTATCCCCGGGACAGGACCAGCTCTCAGGGTCATAAAATAACTGAACAATGAAGATACTGTCTTCGCCCTGTAGACAACCAGACCCTCACGTGGCTTGGATAGCCACGTTAAATGGCGGTCTCGTCTCCATAGGGAGACGTAAACATAGTGGTGCCCTAAATTAATAGTTTTATGCTAGATGCATTCACACTCAAGTAAAGTGCGATTTTTTTGTTTTTGTCAAAGGAGCAAAAGTGCCAGTGGTTGGTATATTACGTTAATGCGAATTATCGCTATTGGCTGGATTTTTTCGGGTTAATTTCGCGGATAATCGACTTTAACCTTAAAATAATACTAGCATCAGCTAAACTGTTTACAAAACCTTCTGTTAGTTTATGGACAGAGCAAGTCCTTAACTTCGCCCCGCTTTTTGGAAGGAAATTTCATTTATATAAATTACTTTTGGCGCTTAATATAATGTAATGGAATGACACTGATAATAGGCCATTTGCACGATGGCGTCATTTTACTACTACGACACGAATCCTTCAGGGTTTTGCTTTCTTGTGCAAATAAGTGCTTTTGTTTTGTAAACCTCGCTGGGATTACCAAATTTAAATATGAAAGGAAAAACGTTAAGGATTCTGGTCGTAGTAGTAAAATGACGCCATCGTGCAAATGGCGCATTGGTTTCCTCCCCATTGCTTCTTTCTACAATGACAGGTAGTCTATATAAGTAAGGTAAAGTATCACTGGCTCTCATATACCTCGTGTATAGTCATCCCTTCGGAGGCCTGACGGGATATCTTGCTTTTGATATCCAACTGGCTCCCAATACTACTTCCCTCCAGGCTCCCGGTGCTACCTGACCGAGTCCTTCTTCGCGGCATGGGCTCTATTTCTTCCTTAAAGCTCTCCAGCTGTTCTGCTACGCACAGAAACTTATGATACCGCGGCAGGAGGGACGGCATGATAAACGCCACCTCACAGCTTACATCTGCGTAGTAAAGAATCTCATCAACCAGCTTGGTTTCAGTCGGAGGATGAGAAGGAGAAGAATTCACGGCTGGAGAATCCTTCCCGCTGCTCGGCGATGCTTCACTATCAAAACTCTCTCGACAAGACGCATATTGATCGCTGTCGCTCCCAGACACCTCCTGTTCTTCGCTGCCTGTGAGAGTTGAAACGCTATGAGAGGACCGTAAGTAGCTGGACTCCTCAGGGCGCAAGGTAGATACACTACTGCCTCGGCTCCAGCACTTCTTAATGTTCCCTGACCAGCCCGAGTGCGAGTCTATATCGACCAGCCATCCTAAGGAGAGTAGAAACTCACGGAATGCCTTGGAATGCTTACAGGAACCAATCTGTTAGCAATACAAGCAAATGTTTGAAAAATTATGTTAGCGTGTGTTTTATACATAATGTACTTTAAGTTTAATTAAGCAACAGACCACACTTTCTATGGGCTTACCGGTGTGATAACCCACGCGGGATGTTGGGAGAACACGAGAAAAGCTTATAAATCACGAGCCGAAGGCGAGTGACTTACAACCTTTTAGAGTGTTCTCCCAACATCCTAAGTGGGTTATCACGCCGGTAAACCCATAGAAAGTGTAGTCTTATGCTTTTTATAAAATAACTTTAAACATGTTTCAGTTTTCTGTGAGTTTACCGGCACAATAAGCCATAGGTTTTTAACCAATCGGAACGCGCGTACTATCTTAGTTATTTTATAATCTTCAATTCACCATGGCCCGACAAAGAAGGGAAGACAAGGTCGTAATAAAGCCTCAATTATCTCGTGTTTCTTATAGAGTTATACAACATAAAGGACAACAACAGCACAACACATTACTCCATGTCAAGTGTTTGCGAACGTTTTTCGTGTAAACGGCATTCCCTACACTTAATGATGTTCCGTCATTTTTCCTTATCTTGTTTCTAACTGGCGCGTCTCTCTTAAGTACTGACAAATGTTGTTTAATTACAACGCCAATGACAGGCTGGGTCGTTCGTTATTTTCATATAACTTCATATTTGACAGAATCTTCGATGAATGCTATTCATGAGGACACTTTGCGTCGAATATCACTAATAAGGTTCATTCATTCCAGTAAATATCACAGATATTATACTCACCTGGTTTTCTATGATTTCATGTGCGTCTGTTTGTTCCGCTTTCACGTAAAACACATAAACTGTATCCTGTGTTCGCGTAGACACGTGATCAAGTTCCTTCAGAGCTTGAGAGAATCCGCTGGACGTGGAATTCAGTGCAAGCAGGCTCGCGTCCTCGAATGGACGCAATGGATTACCCTACAAAAGAAAGAAAGATATGTCACAAATGCATCAAGTCAAGGGAGAAGGCTATCGTCTTAGACAAAAATAGTTGGGACACTTCCACCCAGTGCTGTTTTTACTTCTGGCCCGTCTCCTTGTCCTCCCAATGTTGTTGATCGCAGTTAACTCACCAAATTTGCACACCAACATTGGGAGGGCAAGAAGACAGTTAAGTGTCCCAACAATTTTGACTGAGACTGTACATAACGTTCAATCTTGAACAAAAAATGTTGAGAAAAATGGACTTCCCCATGTCTAGTTTCAAGATAAAGCTCTTGAAAGCACTGGTAACTACAAATTAATACTCCCCCTTCCCATCCCCCCCCTCCTTCCCACCAAAAAGCAAAACAAAACAAAAAAAAACATTGTTTAAGTCCGGCTGGGTCATTTCTGATCCCCACTAAAAAAATTTGCTAGGGTGGGGCGACGGGAGGGGCCATAGAGGTACCATAATAACGGGACAGGCGTTCTGGGGATAAGAAAGTGCAAAACTCTCAACAACACTTTTTGCCTAAGATTGTTGCTCTAAAGGGCCTAGTGGGTTACGCAGGAGAAAGATAGGTCCCCAATGCATTCTGATGTCAAGGGACGACTAGGACTTGATGCGCCAGATGTGACATCTTCTTAGTGTTTTGCAACGTGGTCTCTAGTTCAGTCGAGGGTAGAGATTGAAATAAAAAGCGTTTCCTTTGTCTTCAGTGCTCTTTGCCTTTTTTAGCGTTCTTATCCCCAGGGCTGTTTGTCTTTCTTCCCCTTGAAACAGAAGAGGACGACGATAATCCCTTGGAACGAGGTTGCTGCTTTTGTTGTTTTTCGTCACTTTTTGCAAAGACTAACTGCGTTCGGGTCCGCAAGAACTGTTAGATGAACGGAAGTCTATCCTAAAAACGTAATGTGATAGAGCTCTTTGACTACAACTCCAAGACTTTGGAACGAGCTTTCCTAAAACTAGATGTTCAATTTCTGTTTAGATGTTTAAGAGGGAACTGAAAACTTATTTAAATTTGCTCTCTGTAGCTCAATGACCTCGTCCGTAATTTTCTCCTTCTTTGTAGGTTTATATTACAATTCATAAAGTTTAATTTATAAAAGATTATTATAGTATTGACAAAAAAAGCAAGTACGTCTGACAAAATCCCTTTAAAAAAGCGCAAACAGAATAGCAGTATTACTTTACCATTAGTCCTTCGATGGACAGTAAACC